>JAEBUS010000057.1:41201-344694 GCA_023014475.1 Amanita pallidorosea
TTCTAGAACCAGTCCTTTGGCCAAAGAGCCATCTTTGGACATTTGGTTCAACTTGGACCTGCCAACCCACATCCAGGACATGGGCACAGCAGCATTCAAGAATTTCGCAGGTGCTACATATGAATTCTTGGTCCAAGAGGATGAAAGGGCCTTTCAGCAACAAGGTTCATCCGACTTGCGCCTGTTCTGCAGGCTGGACATTTGTGTTTTCCGGGATGAATGTGGAAAGTTCTCATATTTTGTCAGCAAGATTGACATGACAGTTAAAGCAGGGCTGTTCCTGCACTACATGCATGAAGAGGCTGACAGGCTCAGTGCAGACTGGAGGTGGTGGGCAGAGGGCAAGAGGGTGGAGATTGAATTGGACCCTGACAGTCACTGTGTTGGAGAATGAATTGGATATGAATTGTATGACAATGAGATTCAACAGTTGGCATTCTCGTGGAAAGCATATGGTATACAGCGCATGGAGGTATTGAATATTGAATAGGTAAATACAACATGTGCAAAGGGGAGCAATAGACCACAAGGGCACGGCGCCTCCAGATTAGACTACAGTAAACCAACTAACTAAGGGAGGGTATGGATATACATACTACAATTTTATTTTATTTTATAATTCTTCCTGATCTCTTTGTATGGCATCACCTCACCTTTTCCGGTGCTTTTGTCCAGATCGACGGGTCTTTTTTGTACCCTGGTTTGGCTGGAACAAGGAGTGATCTACTTCCCTTCTCTCAGGCAGTGGGGGATGATCTGGATTGCATGTGGCACATAAGCAAGTGGAACCTGAAAAGTAGAGTGGTCGCCGCCATTGTAGCTTATTGTTACCGGCTCTCCTTTGTGGATATTGCAAAGGGTGAGTATAGTGTATGCGTTGGTTTTAGGAATTAGGTACATCTAGATAAGTTGTTTATAATATGTGGAGGAAAAGATTAGGATGAAGAAAGACAAGACCTGACTGTTGGATTGCAGTCATGATTGGCGAAGCGGAAGGGCCAAGGACAAGGCGATTAGCCAAGGGGTCAGAAGAGGAAGATGAAAGATTGAAATCCATGACAAGGCCAGAATAATCAGAGGAGGCAGAAGCACAGGTGGAGAGAATAAAAGTGGTGGCAGGGATATGTTGACAGGCCAAGAGACCTAAACCAATCTGGTTGTGGAAAGAAACTTTTTGAATTTTGACTGGGCTTTGTGGGCAAAGGAAGAGATAATAGTGAGTGACGAAAACTGGAAATTATGGCAGATGAGAACTAGCGCTCTAGTTTGTGAGACTCACTGTGAAACAACGGGAATTTGAGAAGTTGAAAAGAGGGTGGGGTGAGCACAGATGATGCTCTGAATGACTATCCCCTCAGTTTTACAAACTACAAAGTTTTATTAAGGCAACACAAGCTATAAATGTAAGTGAATTGAAACCTTACTTAGCTAGTGCTATGCACTGCTGTATATTGTTTCAACAGGTACAAAAAACCCGTCAATCTGGACAAAAGCACCAGAAAAGGCAAGGTGATGCCATACAAAGAGATCAGGAAGAATTAAAAATAAAATAAAATAATATTATGTATATCCATACCCTCCTTAGTTAGTTGGTTTACTGTTGTCTAATCTGGAGGTGCTGTGCCCTTGTGGTCTATCACTCCCCTTTGCACATGTTGTATTTACCTATTCAATATTCAATACCTCCATGCACTGAATACCATATAGAACACTGACTGTTGAATCTCATTGTCATACAATTCATATCCAATTCATTCTCCAACACAGTGACTATCAGGGTCCAATTCAATCTCCACCCTCTTGCCTCTGCCCACCACCTCCTAATGGCCTGAGTGCTGCAGGAATGCATGTGCTTGGCTGATTCAAGGCTTTTGTGGTGTACCAGGCCACTTAGTGTAATAGTATGTAGATGTAGTTAGATAATACATGAACTCCCCTAGGGGAGTCCATGCTTGATTTTTTTTAATAAATACCACTTTGGCTATATCTATCTATACAAAAACAATGAGATGCATTGACACTTAAGAGTTTGTGATCATATTGTAGAGAAGCCAGAGCACCACCTTCTGGTTGTGATATCCGCATCAAGAATTTAATATCAGGTGGTTGAGTAGGGGTCAAGTGCATTATGAAGCATTCAATGCATGCTGTCTACCTTCAGGAGCAGCCATTCCACCAAGTTGTACATTGTGCATTATGAAGCCATTCAATGTGTGCACACTACTCAAAATCCATTGGTCACTTGAATAAATTAAATCAAACATTGTATACAACAATATCATACAATAAATGATATTCCAACTGTTGATATAAAAAAGGCCCCTAGTACAACTACCTGGACATCCGGGATCTATATACTGCAATCCATGCACAAAGGGAGCTGCAAAGTCTGCAATGAGCCTGTCAGCCTCTTCATGCATGTAGTGCAGGAACAGCCCTGCTTTAACTGTCGTGTCAATCTTGCTGACAAAATATGAAAACTTTCCATGTTCATCCCAGAAAACACAGATGTCCAGCCTGCAGAACAGGCACAAGTCGGATGAACCTTGTTGCTGAAAGGCCCTTTCATCCTGTTGGACCAAGAATTTGTACATAGCACCTGTGGAATTCTTGAATGAAATATGGGTGGTACCACATTGTATTTTCAGAGGGTGGGGTGGTCATAGTCCTGACTGCATTCCCTCACCATTCTTGATGATGAGGCCCTCTGCTGGTTTGAGTTCCTTGGGTTCTGTGACCAAGAATACCAAGGTTATCAGGACTACCCCTTGACGTGACGTCTTAGGGCCCCAACAGCAGACTTAGAAGGAGAGGAGTGAGGGTAGAGTGGAAACCCGAGAGAACCGACTGAGGACTCTGGGTGCTACTTTCTCATTTTATATACTACAAAGGTGGTCTGTGCACCACTCTATATAGTAGCTACGCTGAGTAAGTATGAGTAAAAGAGATAACATAATCGGCCCCCGTTGCTGCGCATTGGTAAGCTTAGTCATAGTCATGAGTCATCGGTCCGGTAGTCCGTAATCTAATCTAATCGTTATCTAATCTAATCTAATCTTAGCGCTGACTAGATAAGATAGACGCCAACCTGACTAAGATGTTTGGCTACAGCTATTGTAAAATACAAGAAAAGAATAAAAATGTCTTAGAGATTTTGACCATTGAGAACAGGTCATGACAGTACCCCCTTTTTAGGTTTCGGCTTCCTAGACGAACTAAAAATCTTCAAGGATATATGTCCACCTTTCTTCTCCTTTCGCCATCTCATGCATAATTGCCATGCCCAAAATGCTTTGGGTGGGAAAGTCCAAGGATCTACGCCTTGGTCGGCTTTTTCTATCCAGCAGTACACATCACGATCCATAGTGATGCGAGGACGGGGAGTTGGTTTTGGCTTTTTTGTAGGTTCAGGGAAAAGACAACGTGATGATTGTTCACAGCAGTGGCCCACGTTTGAATGACCACCGATGGTAAGGATTGTTGTTTGAACTTTTTTGTTGTTGCGGCGGTTTTTACCCTTGATGGTAAGAGAGACAATATACAAGTGCATATATGTGTTTGAATAACCGGGTCCAGAATAAGGCCTTCCTACAACAAAATGAAGCAGTTTAAGGCCTACTCCAGGGCAATCCTTTTAATTTTTAAGCATCCATTGCAATTGCATGGACCATCATGATCAAGATGATTCATTTAACTTGCTTTAGAAGCTGTTGTCCCTCCATTTTTGCCAATTTTTCTCCATAATGCAGTGTCTGCTACTGCATTTATGTCGATCCTGGATATGGTCGTTCCTGGACTTTCAGTAAGATTTTCATATTTTTTGAAGTTTAACTTATCAAAGACACTTTTTGTCAATGATTCGTATTGCTCCAGGGTTTTTATCATAGAAATGCTTTATTTTTCTTTTAGCATTTCCCAAATTCTCTTTGGCTCCCACAAATTGTGTTCAGCCGTATATCCTTTCCATTTAACAAGATATTCCATCTTGTTTCTCTTTAATCATACATCGAGGATTTCTTCTACCTCTTATTCCTTTTCACCATCAATTTCTACTGGTGGTGGCGGTGCAATGCGTTGTCCCCTGAGTGGTTTAACATAGGGACGTATTCTTGAAACATTCACAACAGGATGGATTTGTTGTGAGAAGGGTAAATTCAACTCTACCGCATTTGATGAAATGATCTTTTTAATGGGATAGGGACCTATCATCGTTCTGCCAACTTCCTAGTGTGGTCGTCCAGATAATTGAAGATCTTTTGTTGACAACCAAACTCGATCTCCTACTTTGTATTCTGGTACTTCAGAACGTCGTCTATCTGCGTAGAGTTTCATGTCATCTTGTGATTTCTTTAATGCAGCCTGTGCTTCTTCATGAATTTTCTTTCATTTTTTGCGCAAAGTCAGCCGCAGCGGATGACTTCCTTCTTTTCTGGGTTCAATACCCATTCTTGGATGTTTTCCGTAATTTACGAAAAACGGTGTATTTTCGTTGATGCTTGAATTTTTGTTATTTTTAACTAAATTTGGCAATTGCAAGCCATCCCGACCAATTTTCTTGTCGGTGATCTACAAAAATCTCAGGATTGTTCTAGAATCCTGATTCATTCTTTCTGTTTGTCCATGCCGTTTGTGGATGGAAAGCTGTAGACAAATCTGTAGAAATGCTAACATGTGTTCAACTCTTTCATCATTTGAGTGGCAAATTGAGGACCGCGATGAGAGATTATTGATTCGGGAAGACCATGAAGTTTCCATATATGGTCTCTGAATAATGTTGCCAGCCCTTGAGCTGATGTTTTCTTCCGAAGTTGGAATAAAATGTGCCATTTTGGACATTCTATTGCAGACCACTAGAATTGCATTGTGACCATGCGATTCTGGTAAACTTTGTAATAAAGTCTGCGGTGATAATGAGTCCATGGCTTTGACGTGCTGAATTAGGCATTAACTTCCCCGCTGGTGGTTCTGGGAAGTTTTTGCTTCTTTGGCACTTGTCACATCCAGCAACGTATTTTTTTAACAAATTTGGTGACACCTGGCCACCAATAATTTCTTGTGACGAGTTCAACCGTCTTCCATTGTCCTCCATGTCCGGCAATGGGTGTATCATCATGGAGTCTGACTATCTCCATTCGTAATTTTTCATCTTTAGGAACGTAAACCTTTCCTTGCCAGAGGATTAGTCTTGTTCCATTTGCCATTCTCCTGCATTGAGTCTCCTGACCTGCTTTTTTCATGGCTTCCACCGCTTTACTACTTCCTCATCATTTGCTTCTGATTTTCTGATTTTATTAAAATTTCTTTTTCCGACGTATTTGACTAGCACATGTCCTGTGAGTGCTGCAATTCGGAAAAATTCCGGTTTTAACAAGGTACTTCCTTGTTATCATCTTCTCCCCCCTTTTAATGGTCTGGCTCCTGGACAGAGAATCGGCCTTTCCATGGTGATTCCAGCTTTATGAATTAATTTAAAGTTAAACCTGCTGAGGTATAATGCCCCAGCGTGCTGTTCTTTGGTTTAACTTTTTTGCATTCATAAAGTTTCGAGATTTTTAATGGTCCGTCCATATCTTGAATTCTTGCCTTGCTCCTTCTAGATAATGTCTCCAGGCTTTCGAGACATCTAATAATGCCCAACATTTCTTTATCGTGGACATCATAATTCCTCTCGGTTTCATTGAGGGATTTGGAGAGATATGCTACTGGTCTCCATTTTTATCATCAAAATTCCATTGATAACATCCTCCCGTTGCGTAATCCGAGCATCAGACTCTATCTGAATTTCTTGTCGGAGTCTGGAGCGACAAGAAGGGGTTGTTCCGTAAAAGTTTTTTTTAATGTTTAAAAGCTTTTTCTTCTGCTTCCTTCCATTCCCATGTTTTATCTTTTCTGACCAAATTATGTAATGGTCGTGCTAATTTTGGCAAAGTCTTTGACAAATGTCGGTAATATTGCCAACCTAAGAAACATTGAACATCCTTAACACTGCCAGGTGTTGGCCAGTTCAGGATAGCGTCAACTTTCTTTGGGTCCATTTTAATTCCATTGGGTCCAAGGCATGACTCCTAAGGGATTCTACCTCCTGCAACATTCCATACACATTTTCTGTTTGACATACAAATCATTTTTTTCCAAGCGCCGGAGAACTTTGAGCACTATATTGTTGTGCTCTTTTTCGGTTTTTGTATAAAATAAGGATGTCATCTATGTAAACAATGACTTTTCCTTCATTTATCATATCCCGAAAAATATCGTTCATCATAGCTTGGAAGGTTGCCGGGAATTGGTAAGCCCAAAGTACATTACTACCGGTTCAAAAATCCTTCTGGTGTAGTAAAGGTGGCCTTCCATTCGTCTCCTTCCTTGATTTGTACGTTATTATAACCCCACCATAAGGTCCAACCTGGTGAAGTGTTTTGCTTGTCCTGCTCGATCCACGAGCTCCGATATTAACGGTAATGGATAGTTATTTTTAACCATTCCAATCATTCAGGTAACGGTAATCCTGTACCATTCTCTTTTTTCCATCTTTTTTCTTTACAAAGAACACCGGCGATGTTGCGGTGATTTTGAAGGTTGATGTACCCTTTTTTAATTGATCATCAACAAAGTCTCGGACTTCTCCGAGTTCGTCCTGGTGATAAAGGGTACACCTTTCCTTTTCTGGGTTGGTAACTTGTTTGAGATCAATGCATGATCCCATGGTTTCCTAACGGCATTCTTTTGATGCAGTTTTTTTCAAACAAGTGTAAATACTTGTGATACTGTGGTGGTACAGATCTTTTGGTTCCTGTTTCTTTAATTCCCTAATCCATTTTGGGTGTCTGATTTGATTCAGACGGGAGAAATTCGTATTTTTCTCCTTCCTTATAGAATTTCGGGTGTTTCCATTGATCCAGGAAATCCAAATTCTGCTCTTCTTTCTCCTTTTGGCTCTAGCCAGTAGGCAAAGTCTAACTCCCTTCCTTTTCCCAGACGTACATATTGGTTTCCCAATGTTCCGCCTGTTTTGTCCTTTTTGTCTTTCCTTTGTCCACTCCCTTTGTTTATGTCCACATGATCGTGGCATCTTGTCAACTCTATTTTCCCGGTGATCCAGTTGACATCCGGATTATGTCGTCATAACCATGTAGAACCTATGATTACGTTTGTTTTGCCTAATTCACATATTTCGAATGTGGCTCTTTTTTGATGTCCCTTGTAGCTCATGAGCAGATCTACTTCATGAGTGATCATTCCGCCTTCATTGTTAGATCCATCTACATTTCTAACTTGAATTGGTTGATCTAAAGGGATTAGTTTGTAGCCCTTTTGTTAGCGAATTTAGTGTTCATAAACAACCTGTTGCTCCTGAGTCGAGCAACACTGTTTCCGTTGTTTTGGTTCATGTGTGTCTAGAAGTTTCTAGACCTATTTCCATTAGTATCTCGTCCTTTTGGCCAATAGAACGAACAAGAAACTCTTTTGTCCCTTTTTAAGTATTTGTTTACCTGATAAGGAAGAATCAAGCACAGGTTTATCCGCCCTGCCGCGCTCCTGTGCTTTGGCACCAGAGACCGCTTCCTGCGGGTGGTCTCAGAGACTGTTTGAAGTCTCCGAATCCTCCGTACCTACCAGTCCGATTCCTTACCTAATACAGAATACCTATTAAGAGAGTTCAGTACGGGACTTACTGCCTCTCTCTCTTTTCAAGCTCCTTCTGCGAAGTATTCCTTTCATTTCTTCGAAGGACATGGTTCGGATGTCCAACCTGATCGACAATTTCTTGCTATGTGGCCGATTCTCCACATTTGTAGCAGCGCATTGGCGGTGTGAGTTCGATCCCGTCCATTGCGTTTGGATCTTGAGGCCGTGTTGCTGTATTATTATTCACAGGAGGCCCGACGCTCCCGATTGCGAGTTCTGGCCTCGCTGATCCCGATGCTGTATTGAATCTCCATCAGGGTTTAGGCTGGCCAGTTCCTACCGCATCGTACCAGGCCTTTGGTCCCTTCGCTCCTCTTAGCGAGAGTTACTGTTCCTCGAAGAAATAATATTGTTCTTCGGCTTTTGCTTGTCTCCATTCTAATTGACTGTCCTCTAGACGCTGTTGTCTAGTATCTGAGTCAATGCTTTGATTTGGCCCACTGCCTGTAACTCGTGTTTTCCCCGCGCTCTTTTTGTGAGACACTGGTATCCATAGGCTACCAAGAGGCGGGGTTACAGATTCCTGTTTGATAACAGGGGAGGATGATGAGGACGGTGTGCGTAAGGAAGGGAGTGAAGACGGAGTCTTCACTTTAGGGGTCTCCGGGATTGCCGGAGATGTGGAGCTAGGCGAGCGGATATTTTTGGCCTGATGGCCAACATCGCGCTTGCGTAAGGTATTAGACGTGGTGATTTTGCCTAATTTAAATTGGCAATCACCTTCTTGCCTTTTTTATCAGCTTCTAAGCCAAAGAAAGGCCTGTTGACATTGTTGGTGACAACATCAACATCAATTACGTCTTCAGGGAAAAGATCCCCATACCCAATCTTCCAACCAGAGTTCCCAGATTTGGAACTTAAAAACGGATCTGTGGAGACCACAGAGTTGCCGGAGTTGGCAGGGTTGCCAACTGGATTGCCAAAACCGGCAGAATTGCCAGATTTGGCAGAAGACGGGGAAGAGGACAAGTTAATTGCCCAGATTTGGCAATGGCGGCGGCGGAGGAGGAAGAGGCAACGTTGTTGACAAAAGACATTTTATATATTTCAAAAATATAAAAAATACAGTGAGAGTTGGTTTGGTTTGAAGTCTGAAAAAAGTGTGTCAGCTCTACTTTCTAAATATAGCAGAGGCTGGCGCTTTTTGTCATGACTTCCGGTTATGGGACACAGATAGATCCCATGACAGAGACTTGAGACTCGCTTTTGGCTTCTCAATTCATCGCCAGAAAAGGGATCCAGCCTTTTCAGGAGTGCTTCAGGCTCCATCAAATTCCCTGACAGCGAAAATCCATCACTATGTAACTATTTTTAGAAATGTACTAGTGCCGCTAAGGAGCGATCCTATTTCTAAGCAGGAAGCTAAGCTCGTGCCTGCCGCTGGTCTGCGTGTACCATGGAACAAGGTACAAGCAGCACGACCCTTATACAGAATAATTACATAATATAATCGAACAATGGGACGAAAACCCATATATTGATATAAGCGCTTAATTATTCACGGCCAATAGGGGGGCGCGAAGCCTTTTGATCGGGGACGGGACAGAACCCGATCCAATCTTTATCCGTCATAGACAGCCCTAAATCCGGAGAATGTTGATAAGCCGGAATTCACCATCCGCCCAGATCTGGATAAAATCAA
Source organism: Amanita pallidorosea (assembly GCA_023014475.1). NCBI lineage: Eukaryota > Fungi > Basidiomycota > Agaricomycetes > Agaricales > Amanitaceae > Amanita > Amanita pallidorosea. Next base: position 50,530 of record JAEBUS010000057.1, read on the forward strand.
CAGATCCGGAATTATGGTTTTGGTATTGACCGGGGTGACACAGAAACCCGGGGCTGTATAGTTTGCCATACTAAGTATTATTCTCACACCTCTCCAGGTGGTGCCTGCAGATCTCTGTCAAGATCAAGGCATACTCATATTACCGGTGAGTTCCCGGGGTTACGTCAGCAATCATGACGGTGATTACAATATTGTACAGCTACGGGCACTACTAACAAACCTAATTTCCTGTTTGGTGAGTACCAAAAGCGGGTGATGCTATCTCCTGTGCGATGACAGCATGGTGCGCACAGCCACTTCGCTTATAAGCGAAATGATGTCATAGGTCAGCCATCAGGTCTGCGAGCAGACGGGGCCCATAACCTGTCGAAGCAACAACCGACAGGAGCGCAGCAGAATAGTAGAGCTGAGTAAGTTAACACTTACTGGTAGCTGTAGTAGTCACTTAAGTCCGCTGTAGAGCGATCACTTAGTAGAGCAGAGGATGTAGATTGACGTCTAAGTACTGAGGTATTTATACAGTCTATCTACTGGTCTGATGTCAGCGATATTAGTAGCGCTGACTGATCATTTCTATTGTGCTTGCTAATGCACAGTCATTGCTGTGTCAATAGCTGTGTGGAACACAGCTTTGCACAGTCATGCACATGGTGCGCTATTGTCTGAGTTTGACACATGTCAAACTCTATAATATCTGTCTAACTCTATAATATCTGTCAAGATATTAATAGCAGTGAACTCTATAATTATATCCACATATACAAACATTGATTATATGACAGATTAGATAAGATCGGTTCCATCCAAGATAAGATCGGATAGATCCGAGATGTTTCCCACGGTGCGGAACACATCGTGTGTGTAACGGATTACATCCGTTTCAACACCGGGTATTGGATTCCTTCATGTATCAACTTGAGAAATGCAAGGACCTGCCCCACAAGCAGTCCCCGAAATCCAGGTATGTCCTCATTGTGCGTAATAAAAACGCAGTCACGCCATTGGGGACCACCGCGCCAGGAGGGTACAGACCGTATGCGCTCGCGAAACATTCCTCCAAGGCCAGATATATCACTTGGAGCATGATAATTTGCAATGGCAGATGGATATAAGTAGACCTTTCCAGTATAAATCGGGCATTCAGAAAGCGGTATATTTTCTACAGGGATGGAAAGGCCGGGGTTCCATTGCTCGTAGAGAAACCGGGAGATAAGAGCCGGCAGCGAACGTATGTGCAACCAGGCGCTCACTGATTTCAGTAAACGAGGGACATGGCACACTATGCTCAGTGAGAATATATAAAAACAGTTAAGTGGAGACACATACTTGGTTCTTTGGCTAGCTTGACTATGCTCATGATGTTCCAATCGTCAATACCCCCTCCATCATCATTGTCATCAGTTGAAGCTGGGTGAGGCCTGCGATTTGGTGGTGGATCAATGTGGCCTGCCCATATAGAACCACTCAGCATGCCCCGTGCGCCAAAGTTAACAGCGCTTGTGGACAGCTTGTCCAGGCGTTGGTTTGTAGTCAAGATTTGAGAGAGGGCGTTGAACTTGCTGGAGTGTCTGTATGGGCCCTTGACGGCATCTTTATGCCTAGATTCTGTGATTGAAGTACATAGCCCATTTGGTGCACCAAATTTCACGATCATTTGGTGTAGTGTGTAAGAGAGTGTTGTCGCGGGAGACTGATATGGTCTCGAATCCCCTCCTCTATGAAGATCTGGCGCTCCTCGTGAAATTTGGCAAGATACTCATCAAGTTTTGCAAGGTCATTGTCATCCAAAATGGACCATCAACATGATAGCAGAATTCAATAAAGCTGCTCATTGCTCGAACCATTTTTCCTGGCACATATCCATGATGGCCAGTAGAATGACCTTTGGCTTATATCGGCATTGAGTATGGACATGAGACATTTAGTTACCTTCATGAGTGCCTTTGAATCGTCGCCTGTCCATTGCTTGTATCCGCGCCCCTCTGGGAAGCGGCGAAGGTTAGGGAATGGAGGTGCGGCTGCAATTCTATTTATTTCATGAGAGATTGTTGAATAAAAAATTTTCGACGTTCTCACCGCCTATCTATGTCTGCCAGTATCTTTTTCCCTGATCTTGGATATTTACGCTTGATGTATTTCTTGATCCATGCCAACAAATGATCTTTGAAAGTTCCTTTGACGACTTGATGGAGAATATCTGGAGAAATTATTTCATGTATGTCTGCGTGGGGAAGTGGGATGTGAACGGCTGTTGCCAAGTATCAGTGATGATACGGTCATGAAATTTGATAAAAACAACAAACCATGATTCCAGCAACAATCCCGTATTCATCCCACAATGTTTTTTCATCAAACGCCGCCATTGCTGTCTTTGTCAGCTCATGCGTGCGTCGCCCAGCTTCTCCATCAAGATTGTTTGCATTTGCAGTGCACCTAGTAACTGGTTAGATTATTTTGTATTGTTTTCTGTTGAGTTACATACTTTGGGCACCAACCTTGAATGCATGAAAGAAGCACCTGTTCTGGGTAATCAGCAATATACGGTCCCAGTCCAAATATAGTTCGTCGAAAATATCCGTCTCCATAGCGTAGAACTTCTGGCCTTATCATTGCTGGTCGCAGGGATTCGAGAATGTTCATCATTGAACTGTGGAATAATTGCCGTCGGAATCGTCGAAATTCATCACTGTCATCATGTTCCCTGTCAGCTGTATGATGGTTAGAATGTAAATACTTGGCAAATGAGATAATTACTCTTCGGAATTGAGAGAAATGCAATCAAGCAGACGCCATTTTGATGCGCACGACACACGTTGTTATGAATTAGCCCATTTGATAAGTATAGTGGGTAGTATTCATTCTGCCCCTTGCGACAGAGACGTGGTCTTATCGCTGCCCAAAATAATTGGACAAAAGTGGCGCCATGGTTTTCAACATCCTGTGCAAGGATATCCTAGATATTTGGTCAGTTGCGTGTTTCAAAAGCAAGACATTGAATTCTGACTGCTTGGTCCCATGCCCATTGTCCAGACATAAAATTTTGATAGCGCCTGACGCCTGTATCATGGTCGGTAATTTCCTTGGGTGCGAAGTCCATTTCAGCGAAATCACGCCTTGACAGCTGTGATTTAAGGATTTTGTGTGGGTCGCGAAACCAAACGTCAAATGACTTCAGTTTCCATGACGCTTCGCAATCTTCCTCATCTTTCCTGTTGTATGAGACTGAGAATGATTCCCAGGGAATATCATGAATTTCTGTTGAATCAATTGTTGCATAGAGGTGCGCAGCTCCTGTGAAGGGCGGATCCTGGCCTATTGGTAAGGAGTGAGCCCATATTTGCATAAGATCATTGATCTGATCTTGTGGCATCTTGCTTCGTCGGAACAATAAATCTGCAAGTTGAAATGCTTCTTTCGAAGCATATGGCGCATAATCGGTAGGTGGTGGATCGTTCCAGGGAGGCGGTGGTGCACCGTCTGGTAGAAAAGCGCCAGTTTCATCACAAGTACGGCCTACAAGTTATATTTAAAAAAGTCGAAAAGAAATATGAGATAACTCACCATTAATAAAGGGGTGTATGCATATCTTCTCACTCCCTGCGACAGTCACACCAGATGGCAAAGGTTCATTGACATCTGATTGAATGTCCTGCCCACCGTGATCATCGTCGTCAAAGTCTGGCATGATGGAATTGGCATCGAAGTTGACCTCGTTCTGAACTGGCACTGGAAAATCTGAGTCCCTATTGCAGCGTACTGTTAGAGGTCCTCGTGCTGTCAATGCGCGCAAACCCCCAGGATGGGTTCTGATATGATTGCTTAATCCATTCCAGTTCGTAAAGAGCCTGTTGCATTTGGGTACAGGACATGGTATATTACGTGGCTTGAACTTGGGTGCACGTGGCATCGATGACAGAGAATTGCCTTAATCGCGTGACAGATGTCAGCATAGTGCGTCGAATAATTACCAAGTCCACTTGCGGCCTGCTCTTCATCTCTCCCCACCATCTTCTGAATCTCGCCATGCCTCCCAAGTTTGCCCCCCTCTCACGCATGACAACCCGTGAAAAGAACAAAGCCGCCCACCCAGGAATCGTGGATTTGCCTGGTCCTCGCCGCTCGCATGCTGAGGTGCAAGAAGCCCAACAAGAAGAAATTGCCAAAGAAGCTGAGCTTGAAGGACAGCGTCGGAATGCCATTACCAAGTTGGCAACCATCGAGGACAGGCTGCATCAAGAAGACAAAGCACTGAAGGTTCGACGTAACAGAGGTCGTAAGCATATCTGACTTCTGCGTGTCAATTACTTACCCACTGTACTTGAAGGAAATGATGATGATATTTCTGCTGGTGCTGAACCTGCCAGCACTGGAAAAAGCGCTGAACATAATCAGAACAAGCCTAGTATGTTTTTTTTAGTTGCTATATGCACACAAATTTGTCTGAAAACTCACTGTGGATCCAGAAAAAATGATAAAACGCCCGCTATGAGAAAGTATAAACCAATAGAATATGTGACGGATGCAGAGAATGATTCGGCAGATGGGCACCAAAATATAAAACCACGCATACCACACACGAAACATGCTACCAATAGTGAGTCACTCTACGCACCTGATTTCACTATGACCTTCTGACAAGGATTGCACGCAAGAAGGTCCATTGGGAGGAGGAGATAAATCAGGTGAAGACGCAGACACCAATGAGAAATTGGGCGGCCCAGGGAAGTTGACGCGCAAGAACGTTGGGGCTCTGAGGCAGACATCGGCCGCCATTGGCACCAAGCGCAAGTTCATTGACATTGATGAATCGCAAGCGAGTACGAGCAGAAGGTATGTGTGAGAAACTGGGTTGTTACACGTGTCTTACGTTCATACACGTGTCTGATTGTTTTCATTCTTGCCATCGCAACTCCAGCAAGAAGAGATCAACGGCTGTGATCAGTGAGGAGGAGGGGGTTGATATGGAGTGGGAAGCCGTAGTGGCCAAACGGGCTAAGCGACCCAAGAAAGCCCATCCATCCGTAGCTGAAGAGGACGACTCGATGTTCCAGTATGGTGGAATCATCGGCGACAACGAGACCGATGCTATCGAGGCTCAAGCTATTCACTCGAAGATGGAACCAATCATCAAGGACACTTCAAATACATACGTTGAGTATTCATTCTTTTTCCTGCTTGCTGTAACTAACAATTTCTAGACTATGGTAAAGGTTGAGATGAAGCCTAAGAATATGACAGAGGCATGCAATGGCGATAAGCACTGGAAGATCAGCCATCTACCCAACCACACGAGCAATGAGAAGCTATTCTCTAAGAAGGTCGTGCCTCGAGCATTGAAGAAGTTAGGAATGCTTGATCCATGGGCGCTACTTACAGTGGAGATGGTACAAGATATCGTTGACGAAGTTTTTGCAGAGAAGAAGGGCGAGAAGGATTATAAGGTGGAAGCAGATAATGTCTGGTATCGTCTGGTATGCCTACTTCATAACCTTTTCATTCGCTAATGCATTGCTATCTAAGACAAATGCTCGCATCCAGAACTGGCGTAATGGCTTTGGGAAAGCCGGCATAGAAGCTGTCAACGCTCTTGTAGATTCACTTGACACCTGGGATGAGGAAGACAACGTAAAAATTCCCGCGACAAGGGCGCAAATCCTTCATGAGATTGGGATGCAGCTAGCAAACGCTGTTCTCAAGGAAACTCCTGAATATACTTACCATACTTATGCGTTCCAATGGAATGTCTGGAACGAAGATTTGAAGCAGAGAGAGGTAAGCCTCTTTCTTGGTCAAATACTTGACTAAGCATTATAGGGTTTCGGGTTAAACCAACTCATATCAGCCATGTGCGCGAGTGCGCACCTCAGTAAACTTGAAGATCCCAATAGCAATATGGAGGAAAGGCCCATTGGCGCATTATTACTGTCCATGGAAGCGGTAAGTTATTTGAAGAATCTCTTTTTTTTCTTCTGATATCTTCGTTAGGTCAAACGGGCTCTGGACCATTGCAAGAAAACAGGACAGAAGATACAGAAAGATGAAGACTTGCCGGAATTCTCAAAGCTCAATTATGGTGACCAGTTTGAGCGCGACGAGAAGAACAAGAATGAGAAGGGTAAGCCGAAAATGATGCGGATTCGCCGAGCGACAATATTTGTCCAAACGCTCAAGAACATGAAGAATGACGAGTGGACTGCAATTTTGAAGGACGCACAAAATTATCTTCCTGAAAAGAAGAGAGGGCGCGCAATTTCCTCGGGCACCGATATGACACTTGCTGATGACGACAGAGACTGTGTCGAAGATCCCACAGCAGACTTCGTTATGGAATTATAAGCTCTAGTAGTAGATCTATTCCATGTCGCTCGCTATAGTGCTGACTACTTTCTAGGATCTTTATTCGCTCACCGCCCTTCATCACCAATCGGCGGTCATCTTGCCGTTTTATCAGTAAGTTTTTTGCCACATCAATTGACGAGTTTGATCAACAGCCATATGTTCTAGGGTTTCACATTTCTTGGTCGCTTACTGTTGCCAGACGCTCATCCATCAATCACTGCATTCAATTTTCGTTGGCAACTTGTGTCGCTTAGCTATACGTCTTGTCAAACATCTTGTCGGTCAACAACCTCACTCAAAATTTTGGTCGCACCGAGCCTTATCTCCCATTGATCCGATTTGCGCACAATTTGCCCGCCTCTCCGTTGCGCCTATTATTAGTAAGCTTTCAATCACGTCGAACATTTCATCACTCATCCTTGTTTTCAGATTTCGTTTACTGCTGATCATCTGCTTGCCATGTCAACATCAACGCGCTCGCTCACTGCATCAAATCGGCCATTGCTCAATGCTTATAGGACGTCAGTTCCACCATTCTCCATCGCACATCAATTGAACCGTATTGTTACTCGTCGCTCACTTTCCACATTCGCTACATTACTATCTATTGAATCAAGGAACAGCAGCACAGTACACTAGACTAAGTAAGGATTCAATTACTTACATTTATTACTAGTGTTACTGCCTTAGTTAAGGTTGTAATGTTAGTTGTAAAACTGAGGGGATAGTCGCTCAGAACGCCCTCCTTATATGCATTTCAGAAACCCTAACCTAAGTACAGTGTAATCTACCTATTACATAATATCGGTCCCTAAAATGAGTCATTCTGAGTCTTCATCTATTTATATTCCTTCTATGATGTTCCATATGACATCATTTCCTTCTATATGACGTTATATGAGTCATATGACTCAGTGTGAGTCATTTATGAGTCATAATCATGAGTCATTATGACTATAAATAAGTCATAAATGTGAGTCATAATTATGAGTCATAAGTTACATGACTAATATTATGTAAGCTATTTATGATTAAATATGAAACACATAATTAATAGTTATTCAATCTTATCTAATTAGATAAGATATAGATTAGATATAGATTAGATAAGATGTTCATTACATTAGTTATTGTAATGAATGTAACTAATCTAATGTAACTATTATAATAACTGTCAGAGTTTCGACACTCCCCCTTGTTGAATATTTTATCAATTGTGTATACCACATAACTCAAGCATTTTATTATGCTTATTCAACATAAGGTTCTTGGTTAAGATATCAGCTGCTTGATCTTCAGTTTTTTATAATAGAGATCAACTAAATCTTCTTTCATGCATTGTCTGATATAATGATATCTTACATCCATGTGTTTCGTTCTTTGTTCTTGAGCTGGATTAGAAGCCATGTAAATAGCTGCTTGATTATCCATTATTAAAGGAATGGATTGTATATCATATCCAAGTTCTTTAAACAAATTCTTTAACCATGATATCTGTCTGCATGCGTCTGATGCAGCCATATATTCAGCTTCTGTTGAAGATAATGCTATTGTTTTTTGTTTAGCTGATTTCCAGTATACTGGTGCTCCTGCTAATTTTACAACCATACCAGTTGTTGACTTCCTATCAATTGGATTTGAAGCCCAATCAGCATCAGCATATACAATTAAACCATAAGCATCACGACCATCATATTTTATACAATAATCTAATGTGCTTCCAACATATTTGATTATGTGTAATGCTTTATTAATGTGATCCATTGTGGGATTGCTCACAAATTGTGACATTAATATTGTAGCATAAACGATATCTAATCTAGTACACATTGCTAGAAATAATAATGATCCTATCAGCTGTTGATAGTATGTGATCATTTCAGGTGTAGCTTTGCCTTCTATTTGTTTTTGGTACATAACCAGCTGGTAAAGGAGTATTAACTGGTTTTGCATTTATTAAACCAAATCTTTCAACAATCTTTTTGGCATATTTGGCTTGATCAATTGTGACAGTTTGTTTACTTTTGTCTATCACAATATTCATTCCTAGATATTCACTTAGATCTCCTAAGTCTCTACTTTCCCATTTATTCATAAATTTCTTTTTAAAGTCATCAACAGTCTTTTCATTATTGCCCATGAATATTATGTCATCAACATATAAGATGATAACAACAATGTCTTTGTTGTTTCTATAGACATATATTCCTGTATCGGCATATAATCTTCTAAACCCTAGTTTAGTTATACTGTTATGTGCTTGTATATTCCAAGCTAAAGATGCTTGTTTCAAACCATATAAAGCTTTTCTCAGCTTATATACTTTATCAGTATCTTTGGTTTTGAAACCTTCCGGTTGTTCCATATATATCTCCTCTTCTAATTGGCCGTATAGAAAAGCAGTTTTAACATCTAGTGCTTTGAGTACCCAACCCTCTAAAGCTGCTAATGCTAGTAAGATTCTGACAGTCTCGAATCTTGAAACCGGGCTAAATGTGGCTCCAAAGTCTATTCCTGGTACTTGTGAAAAGCCTTGAGCAACCAATCGCGCTTTATATCTATTATCCGATTGCTTTATGGTGTAAACCTATCTACATCCAATAGGTTTCCTGTCTTTAGGTCTGTTAACTAATTCCCAAACATTTCTACTTTGTATAGATTTAATTTCTTCTTCCATAGCAGTTACCCATTTTGAATATGATTGAGGATCTTTATCTTTTATCTTGATAAGATCTCTATATACAACAGGTATTCCTTTTCTTCTATTTTCTTGATCATTGAGTTTCGATGCTGCTTTTGATAAGAGAAATTTATCTCTTTTTGCTTGTACTTTCTTTAGCCAAGCTTCATTATCAAAATCTAAATCATTAGATTCTGAATCTAATTTTGTATCCATAGTAACCGTCTTATCTAGATCAATTCCTGGTATAGAAGGTTTCTTTATTATTTCAGGTAATAAGATTTTCTTTTCAAATCTAGGCATTGGAGTTAAATCTGATTTAACATCTGATTTATTTGTTTCTACAGAAGTTATTTTTAGTATTCTTTTTAGGAATAGGTCTAAGATCTTCTACAGTTAGTTCTGTCATATTAGAATCTGACGTTCTAATGTTTGGATGTTTTTTCTTTCCATACAAGTCTTCAGTAACTTTTTGAACTTGTTTGTCAATTTTATCATTTATTTCTTTATCATTCTTAATTCTGTTTTGAATGACATCATTCCATTTCTTAAAGTTAAATTCAGCTTCAATTTTAGCTGGATGTTTATCTCCATAAACATTATCTTTAATAACTTTAACTTTTGGAATTCTAGATGATTTTCTTGTTCCAAACTTTTGTTGTATGACAGCTCTTTCCTGTTCTCTAAATCCAAATGGATTTCGAGCTTGTTCATCTGGATTAATAGACTGTTCTAGTATTGTAGATCTAGAAATTGGTTTATCATTACCAAGTCTATTTCTTTTAACTTCTCGAAGATCTAACTTCTTTCCAACACGTTTAACTCCTTTGAATAAATCTATATTCTTTCTATAGTTTATGTCAAGATTTGACTTAGGAAGTTGAAAAGGTGTTTCAATTAATGATTTACTTTTATTAAGAGTATTCTTAGATTTATTCAGATTTTCAATCTGTTTTTCAAATTCTCTTATTTTAGCTAATTTGTCATCATCTCTTTGTGATTTCTTATTTGTAGATGATTTCTTTAATGAAGGAGTATTAATAGCTTTTTGTTTTTCTTTATCAGTAAAATATTTAAAAGAATCATTAATTTCTTTCATTTTTTCGAAGTTATCATTAATTCTTTTTACTTGACTACTCTTAAAACCTTTTGTTTCATGATCTTTTATATCTTCATCAAGATCACTTTTACTTTTATACATATCAGATATATTCAAATCTGATTCTGAATGTGAATCCTTCTTTGATCTATATGAATTACTTTTAGATATATTTGAATCATAATCACTTTCATCTGCTGAATATGATTTTGTGCTATGATATGAAGAATTACTGTCATGTAGATGATTGTCTAATTCCTTATTAGACTTATGATCATCTGATTCCGACGAATCATCATCATCTAAATTATTTGAATCATGAAATGATTTCCTTTTATCATTGATTGTAATGTCATGATTATAATAATTCTTGTTTGATGGAATTGTTTTAAGATCTAAAGATGTGGGTATATCTTTATGAATAAGTTTACTTTTGTTAATTTGGGAAATATGTTTTCGTCAAAGATGGCATGTGTAGCAATGACTATAGTATTCTTATCATTCATGAACTTATATGATTTACTTTCATATCCAATGAATATCATCGGTTCAGCTCTTGGTGATAATTTATTCTTTCTTCTTTCTTTTACTATATAGACATATGCTAGACATCCAAATATCCTGAAATTTGACATGTTAGGTTTTTTGTTCATCATATTTTCATAAGATGTTTTCCATTTCATTCTTCTTAATGGTGTACGATTATATATGTGGACTGCAGTATCAAATGCAAATGACCACCATGATTTAGGACAACCAGATTCTAATAAAAGTGTATGTGCTTTCTTTAGAATGGTTTCATTTAATCGTTCAGCTCTACCATTTTGTTGATGAACATGTGGAGCACTTAGTTCATGTTTAATACCTTTTTCTTGAAAATAGTTATTTAGCTTTTGATTTACAAACTCTCCCCCTCGATCTGAACGCATACTTTTTACTTTTAAATTGAGTTGATTCTCAATATATATAATATATGCTCTAATAGCAGTAAAAGTATCAGCTTTAGATCGAAGTAATGCTACATAAGCAAAAGAAGAATAATCATCTAAAATTAATAAAGCCCATTTTTGTTTATGGTAAGACTGAATAGGTAATTCTATCAAGTCCATATGTATCAATTCTAGCAAGGTAGTTGCTCTATTAGTTGAAACGTGATATGGTTTGTTATCAAGTTTTCCCATGATACATGATTTACATATGCTTTTCATATGTGGTTTATTAACTTTAGAACTATTTTCAGTATTTCTGAACATATGACTTAACACGTTATCACTTGGATGTGCCATTCTTCGATGCCAAATAAAATAATCAATAGTTTTAGAACTATTATTTAATAACAAATGTTGTAAAGGTCTTTTGATCTCAGTAGATAACCAACTTATAGAGTTAGTTTCTAAAGGATATCCTGTCAACGTTATGTTTCCCTTGTGTATAATAGTTTGTGTTTTGTGTGATATACTTCATAATTCATACTAGTAAGTTGTGGTACAGAGATAATTCTGTATGGCAACATTGGCATATAACATACGATCCAGTTTAACATATGTTTTCCATGTCGGAAACATACTTGGCCTTGGCCTTCAATGAGTGTTTTCGCATTTTTATCTGCAGTAGTAACTTTAACTGGTGTGATAAATTTCTTATATGACATAAAGTCATTTATAAATGGTGTACAATGTCTGGTAGCTCCAGAATCAATTACCCACTTATCATTCTTATTTAAGAGCATAATTTGTTCACTAGGAACCCTATATTCATAATTACTATATACACAATTGTATCTACTGTTACTCAAGGCTTGATCTGATGCGTTCAACGCATTCACATTGGTAAGATTATCAAGCACTAAAACAGTATTAGATAAGTAATTAGAATGGTTTAAATTTGTCACATACCCAAATGGATCATCCTCATCAGATGGTCCTCCAGAGTTACTCTCAGGATTAGTTATATCCATATTTTCGACGTTAGTATTGATGTTTTCATCAATATATTCGATGCCACTGTTGTAACCATCATTTGCATAATTGTATTGTTCCTCACTACTGTCTGATTGCGATTTAAGGTCCGGAACTGAACTATCATCAGTTTCTGCTATAGGTGAAAATGGAATTTGAGGTGTCAAGAAGATTCTTTTGAACTCTGTTCCTTCAGGAGAAAGTTCATAATCTACTACCTCATCTCGAAGGTATTCCGGAGGATAAGCCAACATAGTATCTATGTAATGGAAACCTATTCTATCTAATAAATCATGATTAGATGTATGTTCAGGTATTTCTTCCTCAATATTTCCTATAGTCTGAATTGGTTCATCAATCGTCATATTATTTGTAAAGTGAATAATGTTATGAGAATCTTTCTTATTCTCATGTTTATACTTATTCAACTCTGCAATTAAAGCTTTATTCTTCAGCTTCTTATTATCACGATTCTGTGCATTCCGTTTCTTCTTATAAAGAAGATGCATTTGCTTTATTAGCAAATCTATTATTGCTCTGACGAGGTGTGAACAATCGTCGATTATTGAATCTGCCTCTAAAAGATCCTCCTCTAAACCTGTTGTTTGGAAATTGATTACTAGATTGTTGATCATTCCAAGATGGTTTAGTGTTTGGATACTTGTTGATGTTAGATCCAATGTTAGCAATTTGAACGGTTTGTTTGCCAGTCCTTGCTTTTGATTGCATGAGATTCCATTCATTCTGAATCTTAGGAACTATCTTTGCTGACGTGAATTCGTCAATATTGCTATTAACAATATTAGTAACCAAAGTACTATTTTGTTGATTCAAAGCAGTAAAATGAAGAATGTCAATACAAAGTCTGGAAGTTTGTATTTATCTTCAGTTCCTAAATCAGAAACAGCTTTCATCAGTTTAGAGATAGCTATAATGGGATCTTGTCCTGGTTTCATAGACCAACTGAATATGTTTTTATACAAAATACAGTATTTGGCTATTCCAGTCGTTCCAAAAACTTTATCCAATTCAGCAATAGTTCTGGCTGGAGTATCTTTAACGTAAGACCATAGATTAGTTGCTAATGCCATTTTAATAATAGCATTTGTCTTTGCAGAATTTTCATCCAATCAAGTCTTTCATTGTAAACAGATTTATACTTCAATTCCCAATGGGTTTTTTCTTCAATGCTAGATTTTTCCGTAGGTGGTGAAGGATAACCTTCTTTTTCTCTAGTTACGTATTTAGTGTATCCTTTCATGGCTAAGTATGCCATCAAGGTTTCTTTCCACTTTTTATAATCCATTACTCCATTAAACACAGTAACCATTTTTTCTAGCGATTCTTTATCGTCTTTTCCTCCACATAAATAATTTGCCAATCTATTTTTAGAAGAAACAAAATCATCTAGAGTCCACCAAGCAAGTCTGGACTTAAAATTCTCAGTGAAATGAAGATGATTAATACCAGTACGTTCATAAGTAAAATGAACGTTTCTTCTCCAATGTTGAGGATATGAGACGATTTCAGATAATTTAGGATACATAGGCCAAACTTGTTCTTTATAGTATCTGGGTTGAAACAAAACCATATAACATAATCCATTCTTATTCCAGATAGGATGATTTTTAGTATGTTTAATGATATGTGTTTGTTTATTAACCCTATATTTAACATTTATAAAGAACGGAAATGCAAGTTCTAATTCCTTTGCTTTAACGCTGAAATTAGATTGAATATTCTTATCAGATTTTGATTCAGTACCTGAACCTGATTTCAAGAATTTCCTATTTGATGAAGAACTTGGTTCTCTTATAGGTGCAACGTTCTTCTGCCATCTGATTTGTGGAGCTTGAACCCTTTTCTTTCGTCAAAGATTTCTTGGTTTGGAAATATTGTTTTTCGGATAAACAATTTCTTCCGAATTTTCATCAATCCAATCGGATGCTTTATGTGGTTCATATCCCCAAGGTTTCTCATCATCATCTGATTTGTGTTCATCATTCCAACCGTTATCCTGATTTGAATCATCAGCTTTCTGTTTCTCACAGATCCTTTGTAGACGTTTAATTAAACCAGCAATAATTTCTTTTGTATTTAATAATGTTGGTTCAGGGGAATTATTAATACGTCCTTGAGACTCTGGGAATTGTTGAACGATGTTTTCATTGTGGATGGTGAACGCGGTTTCTTCTTTCAAAAATGGATTACTCTTAGGATAATACATGTCAATGATATCATCAGGAACATATACAAAATTATCCAAGTTCGACGTATGAGTAAACTCATTTTGATGAAGTTTTTCATCAGATTTAACTGTTGGGAAATTATTCTTAGTCTGATTTTCGTTCTCATCGGACTGTGACAAAAATTTCATAATAGGACCATTTTGGTCCGCATTTGTACAAGTATTATGACTACTAGGTACTATACCTGGTAGTCGACGCTGTCCTCGGAGACGACTGAGTTGGCAGAACTCCCTGAGCTTCTCGATTTCGTCCTTGATCGGGACGACGGGCTTGAATCTTTCCGGAGCATCCGCTCCGGTCTCTCTCCTGCTACCGGGGATAAACTTTTCCCCGGACGAATGTGACTGTACGGGGAGTGACGTAACTCCCTCTTCTGAATGACTGGGGTTCTCACGACCCCTGAATACGTACGCTGTCACAGATATATCAGCTTTTGATTTAATTAGCTGATTTAGATCCGTTACCAAAGACACAAATTTGTCTTTTTCCAAGATCCGATCTAGCTCCCTAAGAGCTTCTTTCTCCTTTCTCTGAATTTCTGATGCATAAACGGCTTCATCATAATCTTGTTTGTCATGATAAATGACACCGTTATGAATCCAGATCGGATGTTCTCTGGCTAGTCTCTTTCTAGCCAATTCTTGAGAAAGTTCTTTCGGATCATAAGGGTCATCAACCCTTCGAAGCGTCGTGTTGATAGTCTTCTTCAAAGACTCGTACTGCGGAGCAGGGCGGCCATCAAATCCCATATAGTGACACATCGGACCGAGATGCTGTGGAAATCCAGGGATGTCAGATAACTTTTCCCAATGTGTGATGATCTCGATCTCTTCGTCTTCTTCATCAGCCCTGTCAAACTGATCTAACAAGATCAGATCTACTTTCTCGCTGATGGCCATGCCATCTTCTGATCTATATTTGACACCTAGGATATGCGGCTTATCGCCGATGTCCCTGACTTCCTCAGTCAGGAAACAATCAAGAATGAAACCAAATGTGTCAATTCGAGGGGCGAAGGAAATTTGATATGTGGGCAGATCATAAGATCGAATCGCTGGATATATTTCCCTGACATCAGGGGTATCTTTGATATTATTGTATCCGGCACAAGAATGCGCCAGATGGACAAGGCGAGCAAGGCGAACATATGGATCACATGACGCCATATCATCTGCGTCATATTTGTTCATGATATTGATAACGTCCTCCTTGGTCAAATTTGGATTCCTGATCAGAACCCGAGCTAAAATGCCCTGATTGATGTAATTTTCGTAGCCAATAGCTCCATCAAGATAGACATGATAGTCCATTTGAGTGCAGAGAGGACCGATTTGGTAAACGCGCGACATTTCGATTTGTTTCTAAAAAAAAAAATATTAGCCTAATTCTTATTTCCCGAATGATACATGAGAAAAAGAGTGCTTATCAGGCTGTGCTATTTTTGAAACAATACGTCATGGACTTGTCTGGCAACGCAAACGACTCATTGGGGTTATATGGATGTTGTTATGCCAATCTCGTACCAGGGCTCCTTCAAATTCCCTGTGTACAAACTAGTATGTATGTATGTATGTGTGTATGTATCTGTGTAAATGACATCCTCGGACGTCTAATCTAGTTGGGGTGCTATTCATCTGCCCAACAATAGTCTGCGTGTACGACGGAAGTCCGCCTCAGCACGACCTTTATACGAATATTAAATAATTAAATAGAGAAAACCGACGAAAACGGTTATTATGATATATGCAGTAATGTAACGGCCAATTGGGGGTGCGTGAAGCCTTTACAGGGGATCGGCCCTGTTATCCGCATAAAGCGGCCCAAAATCCGTGTCTTTTTTGGTAGTGGTGTGACAAAACCACAACATGATTAAAGACCTGCCGGTCCTGGGAAAGTTTTGATTTCATTGTCTTCCAACAACGCACGACTCCGATGCGTGACACCAGGTTTTTAATCTATCTCCCCAGATAGTCTGTCACAAGTGTGACAGAAATGGTATCCCTGCTACCATTAAGCGACTATTTATCCCATAGTTGGGTTAGCATTCATTCGTAGGCGTGAGAGAAAATCAAAACACAGATCACACAATATTTTATCAGCTATAGATCCCATCGGTCATGATAGAGGGCCATCGCCATATCTATGATTCCGATATTTTAAGATCCCATCAGCTGATCTGATCACACACTTAAACTATTTATAATACACTGTAGACTATACCCTTCTAGACATACAACGCCCAACCCTTTGAGCGTTTGAAGGCAGTCGCCGGGCCCATAACCTATTGAATCAAGGAACAGCAGTGCAGTACACTAGACTAAGTAAGGATTCAATTACTTACATTTATTACTAGTGTTACTGCCTTAGTTAAGGTGTAAATGTTAGTTGTAAAACTGAGGGATAGTCGCTCAGAACGCCCTCCTTATATGCATTTCAGAAACCCTAACCTAAGTACAGTGTAATCTACCTATTACATAATATCGGTCCCTAAAATGAGTCATTCTGAGTCTTCATCTATTTATATTCCTTCTATGATGTTCCATATGACATCATTTCCTTCTATATGACATTATATGAGTCATATGACTCAGTGTGAGTCATTTATGAGTCATAAACATGAGTCATTATGACTAATCATGAGTCATAATCATGAGTCATTATGACTATAAATAAGTCATAAATGTGAGTCATAATTATGAGTCATAAGTTACATGACTAATATTATGTAAGCTATTTATGATTAAATATGAAACACATAATTAATAGTTATTCATCTTATCTAATTAGATAAGATATAGATTAGATATAGATTAGATAAGATGTTCATTACATTAGTTATTGTAATGAATGTAACTAATCTAATGTAACTATTATAATACTGTCAGAGTTTCGACACTATCTTCCCTTCATTATCTGCCGTAGCATTGTTTGTTGTGGATGCAACATAGTGAGTCAAAAAAAATTTATTGCATCCGATGTCGTATCGTAAGGGGGTGAAAAAAGAACCTTATAAAAGTTGTCAGGTACTTTAATTGTTGCGCTGCCAGTTCAATGCAGCTATACAGCTTGGAATACATATGTTCCTTGCTTGTAATGTCAGTTGTGTGACTTTGGAAAGCACTGCTACTCCGGCAGCTATTTCAGCTTTTCAAAGCAGAAATAGCTGCAAAAGCAGAACATGGGATTTTCCTGATGTAACTGTTATACAGACAAATTTCTTTATTGAAAATTACTTGTGGGAAGGGGGCCACCGCTGTGCGTGGCATGGTCCGAGGCCAGGCTGGGTTGGGAAATCGAGTGCAGATGTCAGTGTGTACTGTAAGTAGCCGCAATGTATTGACTAGCGTCGCAGTTGAGTATTAGAGGAAGATCTTCTTCATTTCTCAGACTGGCGTGAAAGCTATATGATCACGGTGCGCAGCCCTAGTGAAGGAGAGGGTGTCTCGCATTCGGCCGAGGACGAAGATTTGCACAGGACTTGATTCGGATACAACCGAGGGTCAAAGATGTGTTGATTCTCGCGTCTCGCCGTTTTGACGTCCATTGGATAACGCCGTGTTTCGCGTGGGTAGGGTGTTCTCGCGTTTCGCTGGGGACGGTCAGAAAATGCCGCTCGTGTCTCTCGTAGCTCCATGCGTAGCTGGTCTCGGGTTTCACGGTCAAACTCATACCCAAAATCCCACTTTTTCCGTTTTTGCTCCTCAACTGGTGCTTTGAAGCCTTATAGTATCTCTGTGTACAAACATAATGAGGTGCTACACATGTCTGAAGGCTTACAGGATCTGAGAATATACATCGATCTATAGGTATGGGTTAAGAGAGTCAATTAAATCGAGCATAACGACGAACATGGTTACACTGTGGGGACGCCATATAGGTAAGCGCTGCCTAAAGACTGACGAAAATTAATATTAATTGCCTATGTTGCAGCCCGATGAATACTCACACAACTCTTGATGGCGATAACCGAAGGAGAACATGGGCCGGTGGTGCAAGTGGCCCATATGGTTTTATCAAGGCCATGGAGTATGGCATCATTTGAAGGGTTTGTTTATATATATCTGCGCAGAGAGGCTGTACCATGCCCCTTTTTATCGATAGTGGCATTATTTGCTCCTGTCCATGGGAGCGTACTAATCAATTATGGCATCCAGCAGGACATAGTAATACTTTGCTCGGTTCGAGCACTTCTATATTTCACGGCAAAGATTCCATATCAGCTAATGTTTCCATACACGTTGGAACATATGACATTGGGACAAGATGCATTTTCTTCTGGGTGAGTACGAAATGGCAAAAGAATGCTAAACTGTCCTATCCACGTTTTTGGTAGCGAAGCATTATTTTGACGAGGGAACAGGCTTGTCCGATCTTACAATCAGTTTGCATTCTCGCGCAAAGTTGATACTTACAGAAGTACATTCTCATAATCCTATACTGGGTTTGGTGACTTAGCTTTGGCGGCCACTCGCCCCATGTATTCTTGCGCAGCCCGTCTCTTTAATGCATTTGGTCACAGATTGCGACCAGCGCCACTCCCACCCTTGTAGCTAGAACGACCTTGAGAATCAAGCACCAGCGAGCAAGCGGAGAGGGGGCGATGAGCCCCAACGGTGGCTGAGATAGACGTACCAACAGAACCATTTGGTGGCTCCCTGTTTGCCCCGATCAGTCGCTGAAAGCGAGCCATGCCTTGACGCGCTGACTCAACGTACAACATGCTTTTTCAAAGCGGGATGATTTATGTACACCTGCTGACACATTCAAGCTGGAAATGCCGAGGCAATCAAGTTTCAGGGCGAACTCGGCATGTTCAGGAACCACATACATATAAGTGCGTCGTCACTATCCTTTAACCCCCAGAAACTATGGACATACTCCAACCGAGAGACTATGACGTTATCGTCATCACTCTCATTCTGCTCGGTTTGATTAAGCTCACTCATTACTGGCTTAATCGATCCACCCGCGGCGTTATGCTCAAAGGTCCTCCCAATACGAGCTTCCTTTTCGGAAGGTCGTCAGAACTCGCAGCGTCAATGGACCGCGGGTTGATATACGAACAATGGGCTCACGAATATGGGCCTGTCTACAAGATCCCTACCGCATTTGGCGGGAGCCGTATCATCCTTTGCGATCCCAAAGCTGCCGTGCATTTCCATGCAAAAGATACGTATACCTACGTCCAAATGCCAATCATGCGGAATTGGTTGAAGCGATTTGTAAGTTTCGCATCTTCACGAGTTCCAAGTATAGTCTAGAATTAAGATTGGACTCGGACTACTAGTTTGGACCTAATATGATGGCATCTGAAGGCGAAGATCATCGGCGGTGCATAGCTTCGCGGATTGGAAGCTGAAAGACACTGATGGGCTTTTAGTCAACGCCGAATAGTGGCTCCTGCGTTCAGTACTGCGGCCTTGAGCACAATAACAAATACATTTTACGAGTCAGGATATAAAGTAAGATACCGATCTGGAACCCGTTATTTTGATCCGTATCTGATGTTTAATATAGGTCAAGGCGCGCTGGGACGTGCTATTCGAAGCCACTCCGGAAGTCACTATTGACGTCCAGGAATGGTGCGTCATCATATCCTCCCTACCAACGCAGTGCTGTTGCTGACACAAATGGAACAGGATGAACAGAATTACGTTAGTATCGCCGCGCTATTCTTATCCACATTTTCGACGATAACCACATTTTTTTCCAGCCTTGATTCAATCGGCATTGCTGGTTTTGGACACGATTTCAGATCTATAGCTGGCGAGACATCTGCTGTCATGGAGGCATTCAATGCATTTGGAGATTCGGACCAAGGATTCACGTCGCACCTGCCGTTCGTCTGGGCACCTTTTTCCCACAAGTCGTCAACGTTCCCATTAAGCGAATAAGGCTGTTCAGAAATTTGAATGAGGTGACTTCGAAGATAGGGGAGGAGTTGTTTATGAATTCTAGAAGAGAAAAGCAAGGTTCGAGCAACATGAAGGACCGATCTATAATTGGTTTGTTGGGTAAGCTTCCCACTTGTTCGGATTTACGCGGTAATACAATTCGGGGTTACAGTCAAAGGCGAAGCAACGGATACAGATTTGAAGTTATCCCGCGAGGAGGTCGTAGCTCATGTAAGTTTTCCGTGAATTTTTGTTCACAGTAATGATATGATTCTTATGCAGATCGTGCGTGGTCATTCACTCGTTATTGAATTTCGCTCATAGCGTACCAACTAGAATCTCTTTTTATTGGCAGGCAAGGATATTTTATACTCCCCATTCGAGTGACACACTAATGGCATATTTAAGGATACGAAACGACTGCTGGTAACTCTACGTTATCCTGACATTGATCCTCGTACTAAACATCATTAATCATTATAGTTGCTCTTTCGGTACGCCCCTTGCCTTGGATCATGGTTCCGTTCATACTTACCGTTGCAAACAGTGGGCCCTCATCGAGCTTGCTCGTAACCCGCATATCCAACAGAAGCTTCGCGAAGAATTACGCCAATTTTCGAATAGCGATCCTACATGGGAACAGCTTAAATCCGAACTGCCTTACCTGGATGCAGTCCTGCACGAAACGTTAAGAATGCATCCGCCCGTAGAGGAGCTGGGCAGGGTCGTGAGTACTCAACGCTCAGTCAGGGTTTATTCACCTCACCGTCTTTACCATATTCACCAGGCAAGTGAAGACGACCTGATCCCGCTAAGTTCCCCTATCGAGACTCCGTCCGGGAAGTGATCAGTGACTCATCTTTATCCCCAAAGGAACCGTCTTGGCCTCTCCATTCAGTTTCTTCAAT
The DNA here is from genome assembly GCA_023014475.1 of Amanita pallidorosea. Taxonomy (NCBI): domain Eukaryota; kingdom Fungi; phylum Basidiomycota; class Agaricomycetes; order Agaricales; family Amanitaceae; genus Amanita; species Amanita pallidorosea. Next base: position 71,657 of record JAEBUS010000057.1, read on the forward strand.
CGTTCAGAGGCTTTGTGGGGTCCCGACGCGAAACAGTTCGTGCCGGAACGATGGCTCACCGACCTGACGTACCCCGCAAAGGACTCACGGTCATCGGCACTTGTTCACGTTTGCGGACGGACCGAGGATATGTATCGGCAAAGGTTTCGCATTGGCAGAATTCAAGGTGTGTACGAACGTCTGTTTCTCTCTCTCTCTCTCTCTCTCTTTTCGTTGTAGTGTTGAGAAATGGCTCTGTTTTTTTTGTTTTTTTTTTCAGGCTGCGATGTCAGTCCTGATACGAAATTTTTCGTTCGAATTGCCGGATGGACCCAACACGAAATTGGAACAGCATCTTTCTATATTGCATCGACCAAAATTGGCAGGGCAGCGTACGGCAGCTTTGCCCATGCTTGTTAGACAAGTGGTCGTTTAGGGCGCACTGTGTCCTTACTACGTATACCGCAAGCTGTGGTTCGTATCGCACTGCTGAATAAATATGTACTCTCTTTTTCCCTGTTCCCTGGTCGCCTTTAGCCCCTGAATGTACACTGGACTGTGTCACGAGGCCTGCACAGTAATGCCTGTCTTCAGAACCTCCATACGTTGCCTACGTTGACGGGCAGCTCAGTGATGCTATGAATCATCTATCGACATTTCGAACAAAGCGGACGTTTCCATGCTCAAACGCATGATTGCGAAGTTATCGAAAAGCAAGATATTCTTCTCGTGTACATACATGATTTTCTAAGCAACAGCAGCTTACAACAGTATCTAAATTGAAGTCCGCGAGTCAAGGAAGAGACCGATCCGAGTGCTATATGTCCGATAAGGCAGAGAAGATGGTAAGAGTACTAAATGAGCCAGAAGGGCCCCCAGGGCTTTCGACGGGGGCGAAGGTAAACAACGCTGTCAAAGCGAAGAAATTCATCTATCCAATGTCTACGGTCTCGCTGTTGAAGCAAGACATCCCCGCCGAAGCATCGTTTTTGGAGAGACGCAACGTCAATTCCCCCTTACTAGATCCACCGTAGCGCAGTGGAACGAACCCCAAGACTGTTCACGTTACGGAAGGGGCACGGGATGCACTCCATGCCTAGGCTTTCATAAAACCTGATAGCCGCGGCATCGGTCGCCTCGACAACGACGCGTTTGCCATCCAAAACGAGCACGTTGAGACATAGCCATGGACTAGAGATGAAAAGTGGTGGATTTCCAGGTTGTTCCACTGGAACGAACGGGAGCGGCCTCAAATCCCAGCCGTCGAAGACGCGAAGTTTGCGCAAGGATGCTTCGGTCACCTTTAGTGGGTGGTACACGAGAAGCCCTTCGCGCAACGGGGTAATGGTCGAATCTATGTGCATCGCTTGCCGGTCATTCACTTCGAGCAGTTCCAAGCTGTATCCGGATGGCAGGTGTCGCCGGATATATTCGACGCCTGCCGGGTTCGTCACATGGCTGAGCTGGCCTACAATCACCTTCCCTAGACGCACAAAATCAGCCGTGTCAAACGCTGGGCGGCTGTTATTGATGACCCATGGCTTGTTATCATTGACACCCTCATAGATCGAGTCACTGAACGTGTTAGAGGGCCGACGAACGATGTGGACGTTGCGATCTGCCGACAACTCCTTGAGGATCTTCCCGTGAGCCAATTCGATCTCGCGGGATCGACAAGGCCACGCAAATAGGGACTCGATTAAGACATTCCCGATGCTCATCAGGCCATCCCGGGGCATGGCACCTGTATACCCCCCTTCTGCGAGCCAGTCAACGTTCTCGGGGCGGTAGACCTTGATTCCTTTGCCCTCCAGTATAGCGGCAAGACCATCCAATTCAGCCTCTGCCTTTGCGACGATATCCACGGGAATGGAGAGTCGGGCTTGAAGCGGGGAACATGCGCGGCGGGCATAGTTGCACGTACCATCTTGAGTGGCGCGTGGGGAAGCATGCGCGGCCGGCACGACCGACAATGACCGATTTGAGTGGGGACCACTCGTTGTGCGCATGAACAGAAGGGAGGCGACCCATGGCGAAAGACGAATGGCGTTGTGAGGAATGGGAATGGGACTAACCATGTTTTAAGTACTGTTGGCCAAGACTTAATGTGACCTAAATGCCCCGAAACGTGGCCAAGGGTCATGGTGAACTAAGATACTTACGTGTTTCGCCCGCGATAAGTTAGGCAGAAGAGAGCACAATGGAGGGAGTTTCGGACGTATCGGTCTTGTGCATGGCAGACGACAAACAACTGCCGGAATTGAGGTCCAGCCTACGTTCTCCATTCAAGTATGACACGACCATCAGATTGTATTTGGGGTAGTGGAACGCATTGGTTCGGAATGTGTCCTCGTGAGCAGGATATCGCATCTGACGTACTTTCTAAGTACTGATGTCCTCGTGTTCAACCATACACGTACATTTAGCCTGTCACTCGACTTGATTTGTTGACGCCATTTCTAACCTCATTTGGCTAGGTCAGTCACAGAAGGAAGAATTGCAAAGTCAAACCTCCATACCGCCATTTGAACGACAGGAAAGTTGGAACTAATGGGGTTTAGTTATCTTGCGTAACGATCGGTGGAATCTTTTCATGAGGTATTCTGTCATGCCGGAATTGATGCCCAGCCTATTGCATGTGGCATATCGACAAACCATTATGTGTCGGGCTCTCCAAGTATGACACGGCTATCAGATTGTATTAGAACACATGGGTTCGGTTGAACGTGCCCTCGTGAGCAGCATATGGCATCTGACCTACTTGTGCCCAGCCATACGTAAATATATCAAGTTGAAACCAGCAACAAGTAAAATCACCCAAGCAACGTGCGAGGTTGGCCGACGTTAGTGTCCATTCTAGCTGTCAGCGGACTTTGAAAGAAAAGACTTTCTGAATGATTAGTCATCATCAGGTTCATCACCCTCTCAGAAGTGACTACAGTAGAACCTGTCATAACCCATACCCCTCGGTTACGGCGAAAATGTATGGGTTATGGTGTGTATGGGTTGCGAGAGAGTAAAGATTAAACCCAACCCTAACTATTATCTAGTTATCTAATGACTAAAATAAAGCTTTCGGCGTAAAATAATCGGTGATTTTAGTTGTGGTCAGTGTGCAAGCCTGCTCCCGGCGTGTTTGACAAGTGAAGGATGCCAACGAGACCTCAAGCTTGCGTGCAATCGGGTCATCAATGCTGTCAATGTAGTGTTTGATGGTAGAAGCTGCCCGAAGCACTTCCTGATAGGTAGGGCGAGGGTTAGCTGGTGCGTCGTCACCACCATTGTTACACGCCTGTTCCCGCTCTTTCCGTGCCTCAAGAACTGCCTGGCAGATCTCCTCCTCTGTTATCTCATCAATGACTCGAGACTCATCAGCCGGATTCAGCAGTGCATCAATGGACATTCTATTGTCCCTTTGAAGCATTCCTCGTGCGGCAAGGCCCTCAAGAGCTTCCTCAATGTCCTTCTCTGCTCCGGAGATAGGGCTCTCAGCCACAGTGCTCATGTTATTGAGGAGGGAAGAGATGGGAATGGTGGGCCGGGTCTCTGATGGAGAATCAAAGGCAGGTAAGATATCCGCTTTACGCCAGCAGTTCCTAATTGTCGTAGTATCCACCTCTTTCCAGGCAATCTCTGCAAGGCGCATGGCCTCAAGTTGGTTGATTTCGTAAATCTTGGCGGGGCTGTCGCCTTTATCATAGTTTTCGATAGCACGTTGAATGAATTTGGAGCGGTAGTGGGCCTTGAAGCATCGGATAATGCCCTGGTCCATTGGTTGAATGTGAGCTGTGAGGTTTGGTGCAAAATTCTTGACACGGATGTTCTGGATGTCATCTGGAACGATGTGGCCTGAAAAGTTGTCCTGTAGGAGGAGGATCTTCCGCTTCTTCCGCTGCAGTTCACAGTCCCATGCCCGAATCCACTCCTGATATAGTGACGATGTCATCCATGCCTTGGCATTGTTACGGTAGTAAAACCCAAGTTGCTCGCCCGTCTTATTTTCAAAGGCTCTGGGCTTATGCGCTCTCCCAATTATAAATGGTCTCCGTTTCTCTGACCCATCTGCATTTGCCGTGAAGGCATATGTGATTCTAAGTTTCTTTCCCTTGAGTCCCGAAAGCATCTTATCAGCCAGGCCCTTGTCCGGTGGCATCCTGTTACACAGTTGTTGAGTTGAGGGAATTGACAGGCTTGAGATGTACATACGCATAGAACAATCCTGTCTCATCCATATTAAAAATATCTTTGGCTGTGTAACCCTCTTCCTTTAGAAGTGTCCGAATACGGTCTCTATCTTTTTTGACCATATCCATGCTGGCCGACGCTGCCTCACCATGTCGCTTGTATTGTTTCAGACCAGTTCTCATCTTAAAACAGCCCAGCCAACCTTCACTCAGCTTGAGCCGCCTATCCTCTGGGACACCGGCCATGTCAGCAAATCTTGTCCATTCCTGGCGCAAAACTTCGCCTGTGACTTGTAGATTACTCTCCATTGCCTTGGTTACCCATAACTCGAGCATCTCTGTAACCTCTGGGTGTTCTGTTTGACAGGGCCGTTTTGCCATCTGTAAGCGCTCTGATCCGTTGCATCGTGCCCATTGTTCCCGCCATTTAGGTTCATCATTCACCCATGCCGAAATTGTGGGCTGCTTGAGTCTGAGGTTTGGATAAATTGGATCAAAGTAATGTGCCGTCTTGGTCTGGCTTTTCCCATTCTTATGGTACCAATCTAAAATTTCTATCCGCTGCACAAGTGTCGCATTCTCTTTATGAGTGAAAACAGGCTTTGCCTTGACCCTTTTGGTCGGTTTACTGATGTCTCTCGGTTTATGCTCAGGCCCTTTATCACACCAAATGTCAGTTTTGACAGTCGCAATCAAAGGATGGACATTTGACACTCACACTTTCGCTTCTTGCCTGCCAATTTTGGAACATCACCCCGAGCCTCTGGTAATTTCATAACAATGCTCTTCTGCATGTCATTCAACATCTCTAAAGCTTCTTGATAGTCTCTTGCTTGTTCCAAGGCCTCGACAACTTGAAGCTCATCCACAAGGTTGGCTTCACAATCAAGCCATTGTTCATCTTTAGACGAGATAGGCTTGTTTGCAGCTAGTTGAGCCTTGAGCCTTCCACTCCGCTCCTTGACTTGGCTCTCAAGGACATTCAGTCCTTTTTTCAGAAGCTCGAGAGATGGCATGGGTACCATAGTTCAGAAATTGACCGAGAAATCAACTAATTTTTTGGGTGCATCAATCCTATGTAAGCATGATCTGGTGAGGTCCAGTATGGGTTATTGCTTCGGATACGTATGGGTTATGGGTTATGGGTTAGTTATGGGTTATGCTACTGTGACCAACTCAGTTACTCGTAAAATCTATGGGTTACCGGAGGTTATGGGTTATGACGGCCATGGGTTATGACAGGTTCTACTGTAGTACTGCATCTCATCACTCTCCCCTTCCTTGCCTATCCAAGATCCTTGGTAAACGACGACCGCGACGATCCGGGTGCAGTCCCTCTGAACAGGGGCACATGTGCTGAGCGTGAACGACATGTATGGAGGAACGGTGGCGTCGCGTTTTCGGATGCACACATCGACTCCACTGCCATCAACGGCCATTCCTGACGTGGTCAACATTTTCCTTCCACGACTACATGTGCTTCTACCAAAACGCGATGCTCTCAGCGTTACGGAAAGTCATCCAGCGGTGCAACTGGATTGCCCACTAGATTCTACGTAATAATTTAAAATTAAATAAAGATCCGCATTATATAAGCGCGCTCATATGTGTCCCACGCTCGCCCATGTCAACACCCATGATGCATTATGGGCAGCAAACTCAACCCACGCCTCCAATAGCGACACGAGCTCTAGCCGCGCTTCTAATATCCACCTTGATCTATTATGCTTCCACCATTTACCACAATATTGTCAACAACATCAAGGTTGTCTGGGACGGATCGTTGGTTTGACCCTCTGCTTATTTGAAAACATGTTTTTTTTCAGCTTCGTTCTATCCCCACCGTTGGTTGCTCTGGCTTGTTAACGTCGTATTTCGGAGCACGTCGATTTTCAAAATATGCCAAATCTATAGTCCAAGAGGGCTATGATAAAGTATTTATCCATCGCATTATCGTGCCTGCAATCTAATCAGAGAGTCACAGTATCGTGGATCTATCTTCAAAGTATCGACGATGCAACAGTGGATGATCGTCGTTTCGGGCCCGGACAAGATACGTGACATTCGTCATGCCTCTGATGAGTATCTTTCATTCAACGAAGCTGAGAAAGACGTAAATCTCGTGTCTTTGCGGGAACTCATGTCCACGGCTGACCCCATATATGTAGAACTTGCACGTAGAGTTGAGCTTCGGTCCCGACGTGATGAAGGACCCGATACACACCGATGCCGTCAGAAATCCGCTGACGCGAAACATTGATGCCAGGTACGATGACGTCCGCGAAGAGATACTCGCAGCTTTCGACGATCATATCCCTATCAAAGATGACGGTAAACATCCAATTTCATCTCTCCAATCGTTCTGACCAGTTGGCTTCAGAATGGGTCAAGGTTCCGGCCTTTTCAACTCTTATGGAGATTATATCTAGGGCGGGCAACAGGATGCTAGTCGGCTTACCACTTTGTAGGTTAGCTTTTTTTGTAACGCCACAGATTCTCATCCACTCGGTTTATAGGCCGTAATCCAGAATATTTAGATCTTAGCAAGAAACTTACTCATGATATCCTGGCAGCGAGTGGAACTCTCAACGAACTTCCACCCTTGTTGAAACCGTGCGTAGACCTGCCTTATGTCAGACAGGGTGTAGAACGTTGATATATATTAGTATTGCCTCCCGGTTCATGGAAGTGTCTCGATCTTTCCAATACGCGGTGAACCACGTGGGATCTTTCGTTAAAGAACGTCTAGAGCAGGAGGAAACTTACGGGAAGGACTGGCCCGACAGACCTGTCGGTATTCTGATGATTGTGTCTGATCCCCAAATTCACTTTCTCATAGAATGACATGCTGACCTGGATAATCGACGCCTCAAATGGAAGGCAGCAAAGTTTGAAGGAAATAACGTCCTCCCTACTTTTGGCCAATTTTTCCTTTGTTGATGTTCCCACCCTGGTGCGCATGTTCCTGTCGCTAACATTACAAGTCCCACTTAATTTCCTTCCTCTTCTATTATATAGTCGTTTACAAATGTACTATTTGACCTGGCAGCATACCCGGAATATGTACAGCCTTTACGTAAAGAAATTGAAGAAATCGTTCAGCAGGAAGGCTGGTCCAAGGATGCCATGGGAAGGATGAGAAAACTGGACAGCTTTTTTAAGGAATCGATGCGGTTATCAACCCGCGGCGTCTGTACGCGGTTTGCTAAATCCCGCTATCGGCCATGCAAACTAACTTTCTCTCTAGTTGCCTTGACGCGCAAAGTGATGAAGGACTTTACCTTCTCGGATGGTACCATGATACCGGCTGGTAACACTATATCAGTGCCCGTCCTATCCATACACACTGACCCGGTAAATATGCTCACTTCAACTATATCCTGTACAGCACTAATGGATCAATGCAGGACATTTACCCCGATCCCGATACCTTCGACGGCTTCCGCTTCGAGAAGATGCGTGAAAAGGAGGGAGATAATACCAAGCATCGATTTGTTTCCCTCGAACTTGACTATCTATTGTTCGGTCATGGCCGTCACGCATGGTAACGTATCAGTTTTCAAAAACTCGTGTTTGAACGGTGGTTGACTTGTCGTTCTTGGTTAGCCCTGGTCGATTCATCGCGGCCAGCGAATTGAAGACAATGCTTGCTCACGTCCTGATGTACTATGATGTCAAATTAGCCAATGGCGGCCGACGTCCTCAACCTGTTTGGTCTGGAGCAGGTTCGGCACCGGATCCAACGGAAGAGGTCTTATTCAGGAAGCGGGTTTTCGATTGAGATCCTGATATAGGCTCCAAATCAGTCTCGCTCACTTGACGATGCTATGTAAGCTACCAGGGAGACTAAATGTCAACAAAAGTGTCGGCACACATGACTTTTTTTTTTTTTTCGTGACCCGTTTGATTACTTTCGCTGATGCAATACATCTGTTTTTCGTCATCCACAAGTTGACCGATTTACCGTCACACATTTTTTAGGCGCCTTCGGTATCACCTACCTCTCGCCCAGTTCGTCTCTTCGCTCTTTTGAGGATCGATGGCCCCGAGCGATATATCGTGGGAGGAAGATACGACGGGAAATGACGGCGCATTGGCAACTTTACCAGTCACCGCAGTGGGATCACGATGGATGGATCGTCGCGTCCTTTCCCCGGCATCGCGGAAGGTCTAACCCCCCAAGCCGATGACACCGCCTGAGGATCGTTCATCGTTCATCGTTCACGTAAAATGCGCAGAAAGATTTAGAGATATTCTCGAAGCACAAATAACCCCTGACTGCGCTTTTCATTGATCGTGCGATGTGCCTCGCGAACGGTTCGGAGCAGCCGGTTAAACTACTCTTCAGAGTCGTCGCAGCGGGAGACATCTTCCTGACACAGGCCCGACTACTGATCGTGAATAGTCTGCGCGCGTCGATGGGGTTATCAATGCATCACACTGTCCTCGAGAGCAGTGGGTTAATCCTCCTTCTCGTGGCTTGATTCTTGCGCGCCGCTTTTAGGCCGCGGACGTGTCACCCAACAGAAAGTTGATATTATCTTCGACTGGAACTGAAGACGGGATATGAATATACGAATAGCTAACTTAATGAAGTCTTGTGCATGGGGCTGTGCACGGGTGGATTGCCGTAGCATTACAGGAATTCTATGTAGCGATCGACTGTTGTTGTCCAATCTATCAATCGACGTGTTGTTCCCCAATCGAGTTCCGACGTCGGCGGGCGAGTACTAACCCGTTTAGTAGTATGTCGTCCGTGACGCAAGTGCATTTACACCAGCGAACGCTTTAGTCAATCCCTCACCGAGAAATCATCAAATGGTATCTGAGTCGAGCACCATGATATAATGAGAACATCAGTGCTCGCAATGCAATAGACTCGGTCAATACATCGAGGATTGGCGTCTACTCGCCTCCGCCGATTGAACTTCTCAGGGAATCATCGTTGAAGCCACGAAGGAGCTGAAAGAAAATCAGTCAAGGCGCCGAACAAAACTGGGATCATCTACCGACTGAACCAATATGCTGATCAGCCTATACACGTGCAGCTGGTACAACATGCATGAGCAGCGCCGAGCTGTTTTTTCACACAGATGCTGCGGACTGACGGATTATAGAAACTTCCGAAAAAATTGTTAATGGACCCCACAAAAGAAAGTTGTCACTTCCGATCCATTGTTGAAGGATGTAACCAGATGGACTAAAGCGGATTGGTAATGCTAAAACTGATACCCCGCAATCATGAGCGGCCAAACCCGCAACGAGGATGGCGACTGCGCAGCATGTCGTTACTCAAAGCTGCGCAATGAAGATCCCTAATCGCTCAATGTCTGGTAAGTAAGTTCCAGTCTGCAGAAAAAACGACATAGTACATACTATGCTGGACATGTTACATGCTAATTCATCATGAATGAAACTGAAAACCGCTGTATGTTTTGCGAGTATTAATTGTGACGGTTCTAAACTGGGCCATGACGTAAAAACAACTTCGGCTCACGAAATGATCCATATCCAAATTTTTAAGATATCTCGAGAACCGCAGCAAAGAACCAGAACCAGAACCCAGGAATGTCAGACCGTGAACCATTCATGTATGATGACTGGTGTTGACCAAACTTGGCTTTTTGAAGCTCCAATGGGTATATAAAGTAAAGTAGTCCTCGAGGTGCTATTCACCAGTTCCATTGGCTTCGTCCACTGTGAGCATCTGTCTCCTCTCCATAGCACTCGACTTACTATTCTATCAAATAGCTTCGCGATGAAATTGTTTTTCCCTGCTTTTGTTGCCTTGGTCACTGCGGCGGTCGTCCTAAGTGCGCCTGCAAGTAATGCATCGTTGAAACGCGACCTCAGTCTCGAGGCCCGCGACGGTTCTGCCGTCGGACTCGTCGATGTTCATGCACGCGACGAGGAGCACCACAAGCACCACCACCAAAAGCACCACCACCACAAGCACCACGGTTCTGGTCCTATCGAACAGCGCGACGAGGAGCACCATAAACACCACCCCCACCACAAGCACCATCATGGTTCTGGCCCTGACGTGGAGCAGCGCGGTGAGGAGCATCACAAACACCACCACCACAAGCATCACCATGGTTCTGGTCCTATCGAACAACGCGACGAGGAGCACCATAAACACCACCCCCACCACAAGCATCACCATGGATCGGGTCCCGACGTCGAGAAGCGCGATGAGGAGCATCACAAATACCACCCCCACCACAAGCATCACCATGGTTCTGGCCCTGACGTCGAGCAGCGGGACGAGGAGCACCACAAACACCACCCCCACCACAAGCATCACCATGGTTCTGGCCCTGACGTCGAGCAGCGTGATGAGGCTGCCTAATTTTCACCTATTGCCATACACAGACCGAAGTACTTTGATGCGGGGCATCGGAATAAAGGTGATAAAATAGAAAGATGAAAGAAAAGAAAAAAAAGGATTGTCGCCTGTAGCACGTTGGAAATGTTTCCCATATGTCATGTTTACCACGGAATGTTTACGTACCACTTGTCAGTGATTTGATTAGACTGTTATCCATTCCGCTACAAATGTCGCATGGAAAGCTCGTAGACATCCAAGTCTTGGATTTTGTCAGGTAAACAAAAGTCCTCTCTTGAAAGTAGCAAATGACGCTTCAACGAATCATGCTATATCTGTGGCCGAGTACGTTAGCTTCGTGACTATCAGCTTATTGTGAGCCACAACCTCTTGAATTACAATTAGTGTGAAGTTTACCCATACAATGATGAGGTTGGCTAAACGTGACTTTTTGGCGCGAAGCATGATACGTTTCGGCAGAGATATGAAATTGAGTACCCAGATATTGCACTACATACGTTCCGCTAAAGCTTAGTTCTAAAAAGGCAGGGGGTCAAGAAAAAAAAAAAAACATGCAACACTTGTGTGGCTCGTCATACGATATTTCGACGTCGTAAGAGCTGCGCTAAATGGGAAAAGCACTTGGTCAAATGGTACTAAATGCTGAGCATCCAAAGGCACATCAGGGAATTTGTATTCGCCGCTAGGCCACCTGCCTGATAACGGTCAACGATCCGCTAAGATTCTGTCTTCCTATATTGTTTTCCCGGTCGTGCTAATATGATTGAAAATTACGGCATTGGTGAGGCCATCCGTTAAGTAACGATGGAAGACTGGACCTTTGGTAAGCGTCGGAGGGAGAAGAAGCGGATCCACGCCAACCGACAAGGATAATTGAAGTTGAACTCTGATCCCCTGGTCAGTCTTATATCGAAAAAAAAAAAAAAAAAAAAACACTAAAAAGCGCAACCGTTCATGATGCTATTTGGAATGACATAGAGCTACAACAGACGGTGGCGAAATATTGGAATGAAGATAATCCTCAAGGTTATAGATCGGGGCCCATGAGACAGACTGGATGGGTGCAGAAAAGGCAATTTTTCCTGGCGTCTTGTAGTGCGGACTACTACCGTCACGGTCACTGTGACCTGAGCCAATCCCATCGTTTCCGAGTGCTGCCTGCCAAAAACGCCATAGCAAAACATTTCCTCTTCTCTGGTCTCTCCTAATCCGACCGTATGGTGTAAGGCAGACTCGAACGAAGAATTGCGTGGACTCGATTGATGCTTCTCCCAGGAGTATATCACAATCGAGAACTTATTAGGTAGCAAGCGTTCGGACAATGACGTTTTGAGAAATGGGGACTACTCAAAAATTCTCAATGTAAGATAGATGCGTGAGATTATTTACCAAAAAAAAAAAAAAAAAAAAAAACTCATAGGCATTAGACAAATTAAATTATGCAATGTGGAACTTTTTAAGCACAGAGAGAGAGAATAGAAATGCATGTGTATATGCTACAGTGATCTCAACGTAAACGATCAACGTCAAAAGTCAGGCAGAAGAAAGGATATATAACGTCCATTTCCAAACCCGTAAACCCATAAAGTCGCCATCATTCCTTCACCCTCTTCCTCGAAGGGCTTTGACTCCCGTTTTCCAAGACATCTTCGTTCTCCCGATCTCGCTTCTTGCTCCTTGGTTTCTTGTGTGCGCCCGTCGGGCTCGGGGGCCTGTAAGTCGGCGACACTGTCGTAAAACTGTTATTAGAGAACGGCGCCGTCCCAAACGTCATGCTAGGGTTGCGCGAAAACTGCCGAGGAGTGGACGGCGCCTCGGTCGCGGTCGGCGTTTGCTCTACTAGATCCGTAATGAACGGCAAGGAGAAGGCGTCTTCGAAAGCGATGTTGTCGTCCGAGCTCTTCATGCTCATTTGTTCCAGAACGGCTCGATATCCAGTTTGGACGATGCCGAAAAAGTCTGTGTTCTTGGTGTAGACTCTGAGAAGCACCTCTGCAAAGTACTCGGGCATCAAATTGGAGTAGTCGCCACGCCCTGCCTTGGCGCTCTCTGAAATTTGGAGTCAGTTTTGTTTGGTCATGGCGAGGAAGAACACACATGACACATACCATTTGGCCGGCGTTTGGAGTAAAATTCAATCGAGTCCAGGGGATTCTTCTCTTTCATTCCATAGTGCATAGTGGAGAAATCGACGATCACGTCGTTTGGGGTTATGGATTGATAGTCGGGAGGATCTTCGTTGTCGTTGTCGACGTTACCATTTTGTCCTTCCTTCTTGTCATTCAACCCATTTACCAGTTTTGCGGCCGCCTTCTTCGCTTCCTCGACGATACGCACAGTCGTAACGTTCTCGCGAAATGTGCTCTGGAGCGGCCAATCAATTACTTTATAATCAACACACTTGTAAAGATCGCGCAGGCGAATGCGTCTTAAGACTGCTCGTGCTTCCTGAAGTTCCTGTTAAAGCGGGACAATTTGAGAGAAAAAAAATGAGCAACGCATGACGGCTTACAGGCTCCTTAGAGGCTTCGACACGAAGAATCAGAGAATCGTTCAGGTGGAGATATTCACGAGGATCCTTCATATACTCCGCAAAGTGTAGGTGTCGATTAGCCGAAAGAAGCCCATCAAGTACCATATATTCAATGGCTTTGGCTATGCCAGCTCGTCAAAGATAAGGTCACATTTATGAACAGCGACTATTTGCCAACTTTGTGGTTGTACACGATTTTGTGCAGCTTGAACCGAGTAGCACATATCTCGTACAGTTGGTTGGCATCCTTGATATCGTAGCATATTTGATTATTGAGGACCCTGGCTGAATAAATGATCCTGGAAGGTCGTATGCGTATTAGCAAGGAAGCAATGTCAAAAGTATATAATGATGATCACCGTCGGAGTGATATATGCGTTGGTTCCCCGATCATGAAGGAATCACGCTGGATATAATCGAACCTATCCAAAGTTAAGCGACGTACAGAGCAACATAGCCGAAGAGCCTCACTTGTCAACATCTAACCCGTTGCGTTTGTTGGCTATGATGTCGAATAGAAACGGTTTCTCGTCCGGGCTAACAGAACATCAGAAATGTAAGGACAACAAAATGAGTCTGACTCACCTGCACTTTGATGGATCCCCTGCAATCAACGCTTTGATGAATCGGACATCCTCGGGGTCAATCGTGATGTTGTTATCTTCCACGAGGTAGTCAAGCATCATTTCGGACGCATCTTCATGCTTCCAATCAGAATCCTTCCTAAAGATAATGTCGGAACTTTTTCGGACCCCAGGTACTACGACTCACAAAGCTCTCGGAATGAACATGTTATCCCAGAAGTGACTCCATGGTCCATGTCCGAGGTCATGGCATAACCCGGCAATCTCAACGCAATCCACATCTCGGTCTGTGATCCCAAGTTCAGGCTGATTCTTCTGTAGGTGCCCGGCCAACATCCGTCCAAGGTACGCGACACCTAGTTAAGATGTGCATATAAGAGATCTAAAATAGTCACAACATCGAACCAAGGCACTCACCGATGCCATGCTCGAACCTATTATGTGAGGCGCCAGGCCATACAGTGTATGAGACTCCAAGTTGCTTGATATCACGTAGTCGTTGGTATTGCGGCCTTGCGGGGAACAGTCAGCACACGTATATGCGGGGGTTCAATCGAAGCCATATTACGTGTCAATGAACGATTTTAGCTTTGGGCTAATGGGTACTACGTGTACCAAAGTCAGGAATCACATCGATGCATGACGAGAAGAGTTGACGTACTGCAGTCATGGATGGGATCTTTGACGTTACGCGCCACGACGGGAGGAGGTTCGATCGTCGATTCTGATAGTTCCGAGCCCATATCTGAGAGTTTAAAAAATATATTTTTTTTAAAAAAAATCAGCGGCCAGAAGCAAAAAAAAAAAAGAGAGAGAGTCTGGCAGATGCGAATTCAAGGCCTCATGGCATGAGTCGTGCAGACGCCGTCAGCTAATAAGTGAGCCATTGATGGACAGACAAACAATGACAAATCCGAGTCTTGTTCGCGTGAGTCGGTGGTGTTTGCCGGTGTCAACACTTTATCTGACTTTCGACAGTGTCTCCAACCGTTGCTGCGGTGAACAGCCTCGCGTGGCGGTCCCTCCAAGTTTCTGCATACAAGGGCCTTATGTAATATGTTAAGCCAACCTTCTCTTGCGGTTCGGTCAGTGAGTCTCGCCCTCCCCAGCAGACTGCGCGGCGGTGCCTCACGACCACTTCCATGACGGGGTGCATCGTTGGACCCGGTACTGAGTACTGAGGCCTGAGGCCTGAGGTCTGAGGCGGTGCTTCTATATACCATCCTCGGACCAGGAACCCGGCCAAGACCTCAGTCCTTAGCATACCTCAGATATCGTCTCCCAGCTGGTAGATTCAGCACATTGCCATTTATTATAAACACCCAGTGAACACTCGAGATCGTCTCGTCTGACTCAATGGACGTGCGGCTAGAATTTCACTGCAACCAGGGAGGCACAGTCTATACTGTCATTCCTTGCGATGGTTCGGTTATAGTGAGCTCTGAGACTGGATGGGATCCTTGACGTTACGTGCCACATCAGCGGGGCACATATCTGAAATCAGTGGCAGAAGCGAAAATTAATGCAAGTCCAACAAACACAAGATATTAATCAATCATACATATAATTCTGTACGTTAATGTATAAAATGTATAATTATTATTTACAATAATGCTATATAACAAATAGGATATCTATGAAGAATTTGGCTGATATAACCCATTGATCGCTTTATGGCAGCTCGAGTTCTGGAATCCATATGCCATTCGGATGGTGATTCAACGAGATCAATATCGTATGGTTGACTGCAAAACTCGCTCTTGGAAAGGCGAAATTATACCGTGGCTGTCTCGAGCATCATCAGTTTTGTGCATCACAATTTTGAATTTACAGTACAATGTCACGTACAGATTTGTAGTATTTTCGGAGTTCAGTAACAAGCGCTATTGCCAGCTCTCTGAGCGTCGTTAAAGGACTGATGTTGATTTTGCAGCGAATACCATCGTAGCTGCTTGGCCACTAAGCATAAGACGTCAGGTCAGCTCGATACAGAGCCGTAGGTGCGAACGTACACACTTTCAAGAACACATCTATGTACCGTCTTGGAATCGCGTCATTCCTGAAAGGCTGCCAGTCTTCTTGCTGGAGTAATCCTCGTGCATTTGTATCAGCAAAGCATAAGCCCCGATGATGGCGCGTTATAAAAGGTATTGAAACAGGATGGTCGACCGAAGTCATGAGCGTACGACTTCCCAGTCCCATGGCTTGAGCGTTAGTGAAGTGTAGAGCATTATATATCGCCATAAAGTCCAAAATTTAGTGTGCAAAGCAATAGACAAGACACCAATGTGGGGAGGAATATCGTCCAGGAATCCATCCTCTGACGCATTTATTTGTTCCTTCGTTGGATGAAGCTGCATAGCCAAGTACCCTACAACTCTTCTCAAAGAGAGCGGTAAAGCGCCAAGATCTTCGACTCTGAATGTCGATCCGTATCGAGAACACGAGACATGGGCCAGAAAAGTACACAGCAATTAAGCAGGTAATAAAAGCGAGCGGTGATGCCAATGTCGTTAGTGTCGGGAAGTGCTCGTGACTGTGAATAACCAGTACTAGTAACACGTGTTGCCGTTTTGAACACTTGAAAAGGGGACAGTGTTGCTCGAAAGCGCAAGAGCACCCCAGTAGACCTAGGAACCGTTGACTCAGCTGCAATGACCAGAGGAGGTTGAGAACACTCAGTATTGAGTTGATGCGTCACGCGTCACGCGTCTCGAACGACAGCAAACATAGCCGCCGCGCGCATGCAGTCGAGCCACGCGTTTTGACGATACAGCAATCTTAAGGCAAGCGTTTGCTGCGTTGCCAATAAAGGGCAGTGTATAAAGGTGTTGAGATATGCAAGTACTCAGGCAACTCAAGCGACCAGACTCTTGGAATCGTGATTGAGATTGGCAGTTTTCCGGAGTCCCTCTAATGCCGCACCACAGTCCATCAACGGAGAAATCGAAGGGCATAGGCAGAAGGAAATATATGCAATCAGTGGCGATCCGCGATTAGGTAGTTATATGCAGTCGATTTTCGTGCTTTACTCATCTGAACGCGTCACCCGAAGCCACCAGACAGTCAAGTTCGTGAACCAAGATTCCGCGAATCCGCATTGGTAAGGCCAGGGACTAGAACACAAATTTCTTCTCAGCCTGCTGTATCTACGTGCTGCCATGGTTATCCTATTTCCTATGTTTCCAGAAAAGGAGGGGTGGGCTGGATGCCGTGCCACGTCATTTCACTCTGACCGACGTGCCGTTATTAGTGTGTGTCGGGAATGCGCGAGTAACGAGGACTGCGGACGAATTGTCTATTAATGCACGACGCGATCATAACGCCCAGTCAGTCTTGTTCCTATAGCTCGTTCACACCTAATACCACAGAAATAGACCGCCATTCCGATGTTCTGGCCCTCGTCCATGGTCTCAGTACTGTCTCCATGCTCCTGTCAACCGTCTTGGACCATCGACAATCGTTAGTCCATCTCCGATCTCTTCGCAACTGTTAGAGTATATATTAAATACAAAGTACAACACCAAGATCTTCCCGTCTTATGAAATGGACGTACAACTGACCCCACCTATCGGCACCTGCTACTTCAAATTGTGACGCCCTGTCCATTATTCCAACACTCTGCTAATGCACTCCTTTCAGATACACGGTCCCGCTATCGGAGGCAGGGAAATTCACCCTAAACGTGACCTTCTATGTCTACGTAACAAATGTAAAGCCAACAGACGAGAATTTCACCGCAAAGGGAGGCAAAGTCTATATTGTCATTGTTTACGATGGTTCGGTTATACAGAGCACCAAGGAGACCACACATATCAATCTTCTTCTGACGGATAAAACGGGTGACTCTAGTTTGTTTTCGTCCATACAACAGCTCCCTGTCCTTGGATCTGGAGTGAAAGAGGGAGACTACACCTTCTGTAAGTGTAGTTCAGCAATCGTTTACTTATACCTTTTATTTGTTCGTGAATCTAGACACAATCAATTTTGGGCAAACCATGAACATGTACAATAATGGTGGAAATTCGGCATTCCAATTCTCCGCTCGATACAAGAAAGATTTCAGCCTTTACAAGTTTGTCCAAGAACCCTTCCAACTTCCACCGGAATTCTGGGGCTTTAGGCTAGTACCATTGGAAGTGAGTTCATCAGAAGCGCGGTCTTAAATGAAACTAGCAATTTCCAAATAAAGAAAGTTAGAACAAAAGAGCCTACTGTAAACAGTCTTCAAGTGTTCGAGACAAATAGACTTACAATTGCAACACTCGGTACGTACGATCTACCTGCCTATCTCACATTTGGCTTGATAAGATAATGACGTGCAGGATTGACATTTACCGTTGTCGACCCAGAGCCAGTAAGTTTCCCTTTTGATGATCGCTTGGGTGGTGTTGAGGATATGCCTCATTCAGCGTGCAGATTTGTCTGAGCGTGAACACAATTTTGACCCCGCGATCATTGATTTAGTAAGTCCTGTTCCTGGTAATCTGGTTGTCATTGAACGGTCACCTCATTTAGAATAATCCGTCTACTACGCGCGCGTCTGTTACATTTGATCTTGATTTTTCAGCTGATACCATGGCACGCGCAGTGGTTGGAGGTAGAACTAAGATCCAGCCCAATTGTAGCAACGAAATAACTGAGGAACGTGTGGTCGAATGAAGAGAATATATGGGAGAAACCATTTGCTACTGATATATCGTGGTTTGTTATGGGTCAAAGAGTACAATCCGTCACAGGTGTCTGTAGAGCAACAATCCAAGCGTCTTTTTGCGCCTCAATGTTGTGATGAAAAGATGGAAAGGTACGTTCCCTACATCCCCCACCCTTTATGGCGATCATCGTGTCACCACTAAGCAGAATGACACTGTCAGTCTTCACTGGCTCGACAACCAACTTGTACATCCCCCTGCACGCTGCTTGTGTAATGTTCGTTACCCAAACGACTACTCTGCATAGCCCGCGCTGATCCACGTCTCCTCGCACCACCTTTGTCTTCCCTGCAACTGTTCAACGCACGTGCATCGGAGTTTTCTTATGCCTTTACCCTTCTGCTCGAGGCAGTCCCACGATCGTTGATTAAATGATCGTCCCAACACAGGTTGTGGGCACCCGAATGCATTCCCAGCATCAATCCGATTCTGTCTGATCATTTCACACATGCTGTCATGGTTCTCCTAATTCCTGGATTGACGGAAAGGGAGGTATTTTGCTGTCGAGATTGTTTATCATGGTTATGTATACGAAACGTTCGCATTAGGGGTGATGCAATGCTTACTGGTACGTCAGATCTGCGCCAAACCGTGTCATGCTAGGCAACTTCCTGACCGACGTGTTGTCATCAGTGTCTGGAAGTGGAAGCAACAAATTGTTGACTAATTAGCAAGTGTTCGTTAAGGCTGGCAGTTGGTCTCGTTCCTATCACTCGGAAATAAATCACATGCTCATCCATGGACTCATTGAAGTACTCAGTGCTCAGTACCCAACCATCTCGGACCGAACTTGGACACGACCATCATTAGTCCATTTCCGATCTCCTCGCAGCTGTTAGAGCTATATTAATACAAAGTACAACACCAATATCTTCCCGTCTTATGAAATGGACGTACAACTGACCCCACCTATTGGCACCTGCTACTTCAAATTGTAATACCCTGTCCATTGTTCCAACACTCTCCTAATGCACTCCTTATAGATACACGGTCCCGCTATCGGAGGCAGGGAAATTCACCCTAAACGTGACCTTCTATGTCTACGTAACAAATGTAAAGCCAACAGACGAGAATTTCACCGCAAAGGGAGGCAAAGTCTATATTGTCGTTGTGTACGATGGTTCGGTTATACAGAGCCCAGAGGAGACCACACAAATCAGTTTTTCTTTGACGAATCAAACGGATGACTTTAGTTTGTTTTCGTCTATGCAACAGCTCCCTGTCCTTGGATCTGGAGTGAAAGAGGGAGACTACACCTTCTGTGAGTGTAGTTCAGCAATCATTTACTTATGCCTTTTATTCGTTCGTGAATCTAGACACAATCAATTTTGGGCAAACCATGAACATGTACAATAATGGTGGAAATTCGGCATTCCAATTCTCCGCTCGATACAAGAAAGATTTCAGCCTTTACAAGTTTGTCCAAGAACCCTTCCAACTTCCACCGTATTACTGGGGCTTTAAACTAGTATCGTCGGAAGTGAGTTCATCAGAAGCACGGTCTTAAATGAAATTAACAATTTCCAAATAAAGAAAGTCAAAACAAAAGAACCTACCATAAACAGTCTTCAAGTTTTCGAGACAAATAGACTTACAGTTGCAACACTCGGTACATACGATCTACCTGCGTATCTCACATTGGCTTGATAAGATAATGACGTGCAGGATTGCTGTTTATCATGGCCAATCCGGGGCCAGTAAGTTTCGCTTTTGATGATCGGTTGGTGGGGTGTTGAAGATGTGTCTCATTCAGCGTGCAGATTCGTCTGAGCGTGAACATAATTTTGACTCTCCGACCATCGATTCAGTAAGTCATGTTCCTGGTAATCTGGTTGTCATTGAACGGTCACCTCATTTAGAATAATCCATCGACGCGCTCATTTATTACATTTGATCTTGATTTCTCAGCTGATACCATGGCACACGCAGTGGTTGGAGGTAGAACTAAGATCCAGCCTAATCATAGCAACGAAAGAACTGAGGAGCATGTGGTCGAATGAAGAGAATAAATGGGAGAAACCATTTGCTACTGATATATCGTGGTTTGTTATGGGTCAAAGAGTACAATGTAGAATGTCAGAACTCAGTCGTGGCACAAACGGCTGTATTGCAATACTAAATACCTGTAGAATATCAGAACTACAGATATAATATAAGAAAAAAGTGAGAACATTTGATAACATGAAAACGCACATCAGTTGTGGCATAAACGACTGAGGGAAAAGAAGGGGCATAGAGGGTCTGTATACATACAATCGGCGCATGTGATATCAATGGTAGAACGTAAAAGCGAGAGGCAGCGATGATAGCGTCGAAACTTCGGCGCGCGCGACGTGACGGTGTGACATACTTACAAATGGAAGGTAAGCCAAAACGTCACAACACGGAGTGCTCGGGTCTCAAGATCTCACGACAAAAGTCATCAGTACAAATTCAAACAAGGGGCTTCGCATTTGAGACGTCGAGTGACGGAATTCGACCAACGCCCCAGTGCTGGTCACTGGACTCACCACCACAAGCAGGCCTTGTGAATAAGTTATGTTCTCTACTCGTGGCTTCATTTTCGTCCTTTTTTCACTCTTCTTGTGGCTGGAGTTCCCGTGTCATCGCCTGAGCCTGAGGTAGGTTTTCAATGGCTCTTTTGCTCAAATGACACGTCTCAATTTGGATTAACAGCAAGGCTGGAATATAGTACAGAATGTAAGCATTCGAACGCTGATTCTCTGAATTGGAATGGGAAGTCACCCTCGAACCAGCCGGGGGCGACTGAACGTCTGCAGGACGTAGGTTTCCAAACCCTCTTTTGCTCAAGTTGGTGAATGACATGTCCCATTTAGGCCCCAGTACCCAAATGCAATCAGTAAGCATGCGAGTGCTCCTTTGTTCAATTGGAATATCAAGTCTCATTTCGGACTGATAACAAAGAAGTTAAATTTTAGAAAAAATAAAGGGAGAAGAAAAAAACCTGCGCCTGCCGTGGATAATGTAGATTTACAAATGCTCTTTTTTTCATTTAGACTGACAAGTCTCGAAGAAATATCAGGTTCGGAAATCTCAGGCCCAACAAAGGACCGGACATGTGAGTTTTCGCCTTTTGCTCGGTTTGAATACCGAGCCTTGTTTGGACCCATGAAGGCATCTTCAGCAGGACTGCCTGATGCCCACAACGAAGCAGTCAAGCAGGTACGTTTTCAACTTTTGCTCAGTTGGAATACCAAGTTTCATTTTGGACCCATAACAATGACACCTCCGGGGAACTTCCCGTCGGCCAGATGGGCGAGTCGATAATATTGAGCAATGAGATGAAACTTGGAGCACCGAGATTGGACATAAGGCGATGGTGAAGGTGGATATGATGGTGCGGAATAACAGATCTGGATCTCCGGACTATGGAACTCAGGATATAGATTTCAATACGAGTATCTAATGTACACGACTTCGGCCAAAGCAGAACATTGGTTAGTATAGTGGGCATTCAGATAATCAAGTCCTTTGCACCAGCCCGTATATGCGCTTGGTATTGATATTTTGTCAAGAGGCTCGCTGCTTTGCAAGGTCAACTAGTTGAAACCAAAGGCTATGTCATCCACGTTGCCTGATTTGACCGATTCTGTACCTCCAGAAGGACGGCTCCATTTACGAAGATCTTTGCACTCTCAGGCTTGATGACATGGCGGTAGGATGCTACAACATGGTGCTTCCATCAAGAGGCGAGCAATCTAATGGCAACGTAGACTTCTTTCAAACCTTTGAAGACCTCAAGACCAAAGCGAGCATGGGTCTCAACTCTGCCGCCCGATCCATCCGCGTTGGATGTAGTATCATTGAGGGATTGTGCGACTAGATAGCCACTGGCGCCATGGATTAGAGCCCCGCCATCCCGCACTTTACTTCATACACGTACGGTCAACTCTGTCAAAACCGGCTCCCTTTGCATCGGTTCTCCACGGTCGCTTGCTTGAATTGTCGAATGGTAACCCCATGGATCTGGGAGCTCTGTCGAAAACACAGCCACGTATCCTGGAACTCCTGGAAGGAATCAGAACTTCCCTCCTCTCGCTGCGATGGCAGATGCCAGCGCATAAACAAGCTTGTATACGCCGACAATGTCAATGGAAGAACAAGATCGGCACTTATTTCTGCTCGGATGAGAAACTCGTCCGATTGGGATTCATCAACTGTGTTTCTTGCTGATAAACATGGACAACAACTTGATACGATGCCACAGTTATCAGAGCACTCATTTTATTTCCTTCTTTCACCTGCACTTCTTCCCAAATGCCAGGAGCATGACGCTTGAGCATGGAACGTTGTGACTTACCATTGAATATTGTGCGTCATCAGGAGCCTAGTAATATCTTCCACTAGTACGTGGCGGGGTCTATTTGGTTGTACGGAACGAACAGCTTTTGAAACGTTTCAACCGGCAGTATACAAAGTGACACGATGATGTGACCGTTTTATAATCATATTTATATTCCAGCGTCCCCACGCATAGCACCACTCGTCTCCTTGTCGCCGAAAGTCCCAACTGACAATGCTTGTCAGCAGTGGATCGATCATCATCACGTCGATGCCTTTTTCGCTACGGCTACCACGAGCCCGTCCACTTCGTTCATGTATTTTAACGTGCAAATGATTTGCATTCGCTCTACCAATTACATCCTCAACGGTGGCGGTAAGATGACATGCGGGGGATGGACAGCCTCTTCAGGCTTGCAAAAACGACACGGTAAGGTAGTATCTTTTCGATAGCAGATCAAATATGTACATTGTCGATTGCCATGGTATTGGTATGCTTTTGAGGTACAAACCGAGACAGTCATTCCAATACAGAGAAAGAACATTAGCATTGGGTCACTTATGGGGTTACTGCCAGACTGCGGCACATCCTGGTGACCAGATCGAGACTTGTCATTCCGATTGAGCAAGAGAGCATTCAAACACACACATCGAATACTTACATTGTCTTTTTTTTTTTTTTTTTTGGTGTCCCACGAAATCTCTTCGTTTTATGTCCAAAATGAGACTTGCCAATAGAGGAACGTTCACATTATGCTTACATTTTGCATTTGTTTTAATGCGACCTTTGGGGATCAAATTGAGATGTGTCGCTCCAACTTAGCGAAAGAGCGGTTGGTAACCTACGTTGCCAGGCACAGAGTCAGAGCTGTCTACCGTGAATGTCTGTCCAAGATGAGACTTGCTATTCCGAAAGAGGGTTGGAAGGCTTGCATGCGGGGCCTTGGGGTTTAAAATGAGACGGTCGCTCCAACTGAGCGAAAGAGCAATTGGAAACCTACCTTGTGGGGCACAGAGCCAAAGCTGTTTACTGTGAATGCCTATCCAAGAGGATTGCCATTCAAATTATACAAAAGAGTGCTCGAAGGCTTACAGGCGGCGGTCTCTTTTGGTTTAGAATGAGACGCATCAGTCTGTCTGAGTGAAAGAGTATTTGAAAACCTCAACTTTCTCCAGTCTCTTTGGGTGTCACCTGAAGCTCGAAATTCTTCGTTTTAGGTCCAAAATGAGACTTGCCACCAGAGGAGTGTTCAGATGCTTACAATTTGCGTTCTCTGTAAAGGGACCTTTGGGGATTACAATGAGAAGTGTTGCTCCAACTGAGCAAAAGAACGTCTGGAAACCCACGGGCGTAAATATGTTTACCCTGAATATCTGCGAAAATGAGACATAGTATTCCCATGGAGCAAAAGAGTATCGGAATGCTTACAGGAGTCCGTCCCTTGGGGTACGTGGTCTGACTAGTACTTGAGGACGACGACGTAGATTTTCAGCTCTCTATTTGCTGAGCAAAAGGGCATTCAATTACTGAGCCGCGCTGATTCTAATTGAGCAAAAAGAGCAATATAAAGCATAGGGCAAGTCTCTTACCAACTGCAGCTTCGGCCATGATTGGCACCTATCTAGAGTGAGACGAGTCATTCCCATTAAGAAAAAGTACCTATACCGATGGAACGGGAGCTCCAGCCACGAAAAGAGAAAGAAGAATGAATAAAATGAAGCCACGAGTAGAGAACATGATTGGAGGTAGTAATTGCGACTGGGATGTGGTAGTAGTAGTAGTAGTAGTAATAGTAGTAGTAGTAGTAATAGTAGTAGTAGTAGTAATAGTAGTAGTAGTAGTATAAGACCTGCTTGTGGTGGTGGTCGTCAAGTGACCAGCACGGGGGAATTGGTGAACCAGTTTTGCAGTCGAGTTTTGTTTGCCAACTGGTTTGAATTTGTCATCGCCGTGAAACTCGAGCGTATTGACATTCTTGAAGTTTATGATCGTAGTAATGGCAGGCCACAGAACAAGCAACGGCGGGAGTACGTTTTCAAGATCCGCCTTGCCTGTTTCTTCTTTCTCGCCAGTAAACCAAGAGGGCACGAAAGAGAGAGACAGAAAGACCTTAGGACGATTATTTCCCAACGACGCAGTTCTTGAACTCGACATCGTGTCGAAACTTGTAAAATTCTCTACACGTACCAATTCGAATCAAACACAAACGTTGGTAAATAACTTACCCTGCTTTTCTCCAGGAAAGGCGAACAATGGTGGCGCCTGCCTCCATAGCTCCTCCTTTTTGTTTCGGTGATGGCCGGAGAGGAGCCCATTGTTTATTGTGATGCCGTCTTTTGTGTTTGGCATGACTCGAGACGCAGGCGCGGCGGATAATTCTCATCTTATAAGTGGTCGACCCCCCATCATGCTTAAGATTTACGATTCTCTACAGCCGAGCCTGTGGCCGGTAACACCCAACATCGACGCGGACTGGCAGGTCCACACGTTTGCCGTAAACATTACTCAGATTTGTAATTATTCGAATGGCATCTGCAAGGGGTCAATCTACATTTCATACAGTAGGTGGCCTTCATCAGCTGGTCCAATTCGCGGCTTATGACTTTGTGTGCCTCTCTAGCCATCGGTCTCGCGACACGCCGAGAAGGGGATTCGGCGTGGTGGGAGGCCCGGGACGCCTGTACCTGAGCGTGCAGCCCGACCCCCGACGTCGTCTTGTCATACGAAGCTGAGACGGACTCCCCGTTGCAACACAGCTAGCCTACTACACAATGTCTCTCCTCCCGATGAACCGCATCTACGACCTACGCGGAGATCGCGACAGATACCAGGTATAAAAACGTTACAAAGCATTAGCTCTGTCGCAAGACAACGTGAGGAATCGCCCAGAAAACAGTGTCCTTCCTCAGCACATGACGTCAAAGAGCTGCGACCCACGGTTTCTCGCATAGCATCAACAATATCTTCAGATATTGGAATAGCCCGACGCAGTGTCTTTCCCCCCCGTCGGTCCCGCAAGCCACGCTCTACTCCGTCAGAAGAGGCGGTGCGCAGAAGACCTGAATATCATAGAGATATTGCGTCTGAATATGAAAGAATGGCTAATCCATACTATTCGGAACATTCAACGCCGGCCTCAGAGACGCATCCTCGTTCATGCGACTCGCCGGTCGCTACACCAACGGCAAGGCGGGTACGGACAGTAGACCCAATATCTCCGGCCAGCAACCGGTGGTCACTTTCCTCTGATTCATCTGTTTCCTCCACATGGTCATCTTCGTCGTCGATGGTATGCCCACCCACTCCCACATCTGACGATGGATATGTGCCTCGGTCCCCTTTGTATGCACGAGAAGCAGATTATGCCTGGGAATTGGAGGATGCACATCGAGAAAAGGAGTTATGGCGGCTGAGATGTTTACAGATGGAAGATGCTCTCGGTTGGACAGCTGAACGAACACCATCCATCAGGTCCGAGGATTATCAGGCGCCAGTGTATCATGATCCCGGCAATATTGAGGAGCCCTTGATTGATAACAGCGCCTGCTTTTTATGCGAGGAGGCTGCGGGACAAACTACCGTTTACAGTAACTGCGATGTTATCGCTCGTGACGCCTCGTTTCGCCGTCAGATGCGGAACGTAAATGATCCTACGCATTCTTCAATGACAAATTTGCGTAAAGGGTCCAAGTCGCGCAGGGCAGACGACATAGAATGGGAGAAAGGAGAGGAACAAAGGCGTAGAAAACGAGCAAGACCGTTTCCCATGTGGGCCGAGGTCGCGCCCCGTGAGATGATGGCCAAGGAGATGGATGGGATTAATATCCGCTTTGTACCCGCTCCCGATGACTGTTCCCCAGTCCCCGGTGTTCGCCATGTTGCTGTGCATGAACAGTTGGAGCCTCCGAACGACCATCTTCCTCACCAAGCCACCAGCCGTGGTATTCACCAAACCTAGTCAGATGTCTCTTTGCGACGAAAGTCTTAGCGACCTCTGGACAATTCAATTGCACCAAGAAATACCTTTCGTTCAATTTGATAATGATGTTATGTATCCCGCCTTCATATTGATGATCCTATTTTTATAGGAGCCGGTTTTATGTTTATGCTCTCAATTCGTATGGTTCTGTCTGTTATGCTTTCTGCGCGCGTTTTCCATAATAAACTTCAGTTCTGATACCCAACATGGGTATAATTGTAGATGTACATTGGTACAGTATATCGACCAGATTAAAGTAATTCTCGTGTTCGAACCGTGTTGTCCTGCTCACCTCGACGACGTACAAACCCCGTCTCGTGATCAAAGCCTAGAAGATAAAGTAAGCATAAGCCTTCGTCAAGAAACTTTATGGAATCCTAGATTGGAATAATGAAAGGCCATCGCACCTGGAGCGATAAAATTGTAGGAAGAGGTAATAGAAGATTCGTAATGGTATGCAACGCGGATCAATACCCGAGTAGTCGTACACAAGTACAGACGGTGTTGTGGCCAGTATCAATCGTTTATTACTATCAACGGCGAGCAATTAGTCTGATTTTGATGCCATGGCGATCGACATCCTACTTTCATCGTGTTGAGGAAGCATGGCCTTGAGCTCCGCGACGCGGCGTTCAAGGTCTTTTGCTAGGCGAGCTTGTTCGTCAGCACGCTCCATCTCTCTCTCGGCACGCTGCCTCTCCTCCTCAGCAAGGCGCTTGGCCTCCAATGCGTCCCTGCTGTTAGGATTGTTGATTGTCATATCGACCTGTTTATAATCATTACGTCAGTGTTCAATGGTCAACATTTTAAGCTCGTTCGCGAACCTTCTTGATAAAATTTTCCCAAGATTTCTTATAACTGTCGGACAAATTGTCAAAGTCAACATTTTTGAAGATCTTGCTGCCCGGAAGCCCAAGCCAGTGATCTTGCTGCATATCACTGGGTATGTGCTGGGAGAGCTGGTTGAGCATCTCTAACATAACGAAGCAAAATAAATAACAGCTATCGTGCGCGAGACGACCGGTTGTTAGATATTGGTTAACTGTGCAAGCGAGCACAATCAACTGTGGCAAGGGGACCCGATCATTGGCAGCAAACTGGATATGATGGGTCGCTGGGAGTGACGAAAGTGGAAGAGTCCGATCTTTTGAATCCCAAGTATTCCCCATTTCCTCTTCCTGCTCACTCAGATTGTTTTGATTGGGCGTATCAGCCTTGACAACGGAGCCTTTGCCTTTGCCTGTGCCAAGGTAACCCTTGGGGATTTGATGCTCGAAGTAGAGGAAAATTTCCGAGTCATTCTCGTCCCGAAGTGTAGCGACGAGGAAGTATTCGTGCTTCAGTGCTGTGGTCCTGTTGCTCTTGTAGGTGCAAACTTCTGACACTCTCCACCTCCCGAATTCAAGATGGTTCAAGTTGGGATCTGTGTAAATCAAGTATAGTTGGTCGCGATAGCTTTCTATATCACGAAACCCAAATTTCAATGGTCCAAACTCTTCCGCATCTGCAGGACTTGAGTATGACCTTCCTACGATTCTCAAAAACCGCGCAATGGAATTGATAGTGGAAATGATTCGAGTGCTAAGAGGCAACCTGTACGACAGGCGCAACGTAGACATTCTGTTGATGCTACCTGTAGCATCGCTTGAAACTTGAATTACACCAGATGACTCGCATACCCTGTAACAAGTAAAATTTTCAGCTGCAATACGATTCACTGGTCACCTATCAGCATATGTAATGTTTCGATACACCCTCCATAACGGACCTTGGCGAAGTAAGTCGGAAAGCCAGGAAGCTGGAACGAGTGTCGCTCAAATGGGGAAATTCATTTCAGTTGGAGGGCGTCAACCAATGATAATACAGACATACACACCTGCAAGCTGAATTACTCAACTCTCGGTGTTTCTCAAGAGTAACAATTTGAACACTGGGACGAGTGGTTGATGACGCGCAAAAACGAGGATACCCTGCTCCCATCAATCATTACTCTGGCAAAGCACACACGGTGCTGCCGTGACCAGTTGTCATCACTTGACTACGAATTTCGGTATTCCAGGTTTAGCACTTAGCCACCGACCCTACCAATAAATATTTTCAGTGGTTACGTACATACCTTTATCCAGGTTACAGTCCCACATTTAGTCACTATAAGTACAGTTGAGTACCTCATAATGCATGAAAAATCTCATAATGCATAGCCTTTTAAGGAAGGTTTAGGTTCAAAAACAGGTCGATTTCAATACAAATATTCTAAAACAGGCAGGTACCTCATATTATGAGGTATTCAACAGTAACAACAAATGATCCTGTAAGCTCCGGTACCTTCGGAACTTCCCAATGCATGGGCTTAACTTGAAGTAGAAAGTCCGTGAATCATGCTTGGCTATCCTATGATATCAGAATTAGAGTATGCAACAAATCACATTCCTGAGTACAGCCTGTGCCGTATTCGTTGAGGACTTTCCCATAATGAGGTTAGCCAACATGAGCGCATTCAGCGGACTTTGAACTTCATCGATTCTGTGAATCCCACGGTTTTGATTCCGAAAAGGCGGGGTCCTGAGGAGCTGATCTAGATCTGTATCCTTTACGGTACAGTTTGTTTCACAAACGTGCAATGGGAATTTCCATTGGATTGCTGGAGGCCATTGCCTTTTTTTTTTCATGCCTCAATCTGCTCGCCCTAGTCCAATTCTTCTCTCGCACTTGCAATGTGGTGATACGCAGCCGATGAGTGTTGACACGGCGACATGATCAGCCTCGGGGTATAACTAGGTACTGAATAAGGAATGTGCAACCCCTTAAGGTCACTGAACTGCCAGGATCCTTTAAATAGTATAATCCCGCGCCCAATTCAATTTGGATGGAATTTCCCCATTAATTTCACTTGAAATAGATAACTCCGCGGTGCTGGTCTGTGACATGTGACAGCTGAATGTTATCGATATTTCCACACCACTTGATATCCTAGGTAAAAGAAACTGCGTTTGGGCTGAGCTGTGGGATGATCGGTGTTTGCAGTAATAGAACAAGTGTACATGTAACATGTTACATATGTATGCGAATACACTAATACGTGTTAAAGGTATCATGAGTGACCGAATGTACTAAGGACAACAGTGGCATGTGGTGATGGAAAATGAGATGCAGGAAAAAGGTGTTATACCCGATCAATGTTCAACATTCAACTCCCACTGGTTCCGGCTTGTTGCTCGTACGCAAGCTTGAGTTGACGCCTTAGATATTCAACTTCGTGCCGATTATCATCTGCCTGACGCGTCGCTTCGTCTGCCCGACGCGTCTCTTCGTCTGCTCGACGCTTCTGTGCCTCTGCCTCTGCCTTTGCATCTAAAGTATACTTGTTGTTCGGATTGTTGATCCTTGTGTCAACCTACAGCAATCCGCGGCATTAAGAACGAATGTGTTAACAAGGGTTTACCGAAAATACCTCTTGGATGAATTTGTCCCATGTTTCATTATAATTTTCCAACAAGTCTTTGATAGCTTTATTGACTTGGGAACATATACCGGTTGTAATGCCATGCCAGCAGCCTTGTTGGCAACTCCCCTCGATTGATAACTGCTCGTGAGGGAAAAGCTGTTTGAGCACCTCAGAAGCAACGTAGCAGAACCAGTAACAATTCCTCCACACAATATGGTACGACTTGCAGTACTCGGTGATCATACAAGCAAGTACGATCAGTCTCGGAAGCGTAACATCACTGCCATCCGTGAAATTGAAGCCATCTACCTGAAGCTGCTCAAATTTAAGATCCGCAGATGAGCATACAGAGACGTCGTCTGCTGCTAATTTACTGGTCTTCCCTTGCCTATCTTCCCCACCATTTTGCGATTCTGAAGCCTGCCGTATTCTGCGCTCAATGCGGAGATAAATCTTCTTTCCATCGGCATCATGAAGAGTAGCAACCAGGTATTCGTGTTCATAAAGGGATTGCTGGTCCTTGAAGATCCGGATCTCGGAAACCTTCCATCGTCCCAAAGCCTGTTGCACCTCCAAGTCGGAGTGCGGTGCTGTGTAATACAAGACCAAGGATTGGCGGTAACTCTCGAGGGAATAGCCTGTCCTTATGACTCTAAACTCCGCTGCATCGACAGGATCCTCGTAAGACATCGTTCAAGAAATGAGAATGGGTTGTGAGTTAAGAATCGCAGCACTTGCAAAAATATGCGTCGTCCACTGACAAGTTATAGTCCGGAGAATCTGCGGCATCCATCATGTGAGGGTGTATCATTTCCTGAATTCACGCAAGTCTCCTTCTAAAACTAGTGAAAGGAAGCTGGAGTCATGCTGCAAAGCGATGTCATGATAAGCTTTTGCAACATGTTTGTGTTCATGAAATCTTGATCGGGCAATTTGAAGGAGAGTTGCCTTCCAAACACTTTTCACCGTAATGGACTTCAACTACGTGTCAGTTATCACAACGCATTCCATTCATGTGAACTCAAACTTACAACAACTTCCTTGCGGAGCAACAATGCGTCAGATGTCATTTCGGGTATCAGACTGCTGAGACTTTAAACAGTCAGGCAAATCGCCGTGCCAATCGGCACCCCCATGTCTGGAGACTAGAGTTAGCTGGATCATATATGGAGCTTCAATTGATTAGGACGGAGAGAGAGGCTCCACTGAGAGACAGGCCTACGCCATTTCACATTACTGCAGCTCTTGTGGCTCCATTGGGCAGCAATATTTTTGGTTCACTAAACAGGTTTTTGCATGGATAACTCACCAGAACGTGTGCTCTCCTCCATTATTGAACGAATGAGACGTGCGTTTGGCAAAATCCCACGGTCGGACGTGATCGGCAGGACAAATCAAACGATAATCAATACTTGAAAAGAATTCATATATCGACCTTTTCTCACCCGGGATATGTTATATCACCCCATTGTAATTCACCCTGCACCGAAATTACTTGAGCGAGGGATGGCGTGGGGAGAGCCAGTGCGATTGAAGTAAGATTGAATCCATATATATATAGTGAGATAGGAAATCCGAACCGAGGTACCGCTGGTAGATACACGATCGGTCTTCCCCCTGTGGAAAAGTTGAACATGTGTTCACGCGACTGATGTCACCATGACCGTAAAGGATGTCATGACAAGAGCAGAACCTCGGACTCATTAGCAACTGCTGGATTTTTAGAAGTGACATTGTTATACGATTTGCAAAGACATTCCGAACTTTGATTTCCCAGAGTGCTAATATTCCAAAGTTTCTGTACTTGCACGTGGAAGTGTATAAGTAGGGATCTTCGAGTTATCTTGAGCTTCACGTTATGGTTCTCCCACGATTCGTGGGAACGGTTTGTTATCAGATGTGAGTACGGGGAGAGAAAGGGGTATTCGATGAGCTCGAGTCCGGATGCGGACATTGATATTTCGTGACGTCGTGACAACTATGAAATCTTTCTTCGTCCTCGTTTGTCCATTCATTGATTGCATATTTTCGAAATGGCCTGGGTTCGACCACTATATCTCAGCGATTCTCGAGCTGCCCTCATTCACTGGTCCCCTGGATCTGCCAACAGCTACTTAGGTCCCTCTGAAACCTCTGCCTTGGAGATCATACTCCCGCCCAGCGAAAGGGAACGGGTGGGCAGTCGAATTGAAGATAGTGCATCTTTTGGGCGCTGTCACCTTGGTGACTCGCCGCGTTCACCTGGCTAACGTCAGCTACCCTGTCTTCCCTCTCCTTAGTGACGGCCCGAGGCATTCTCGCGCAGGTGCGCCACTCTTATTCCGGCCATGTATATTTGGCCATCTTGGTTTTCGGCCGTATATACATGGATATCTTTTGAAACGGTCGTCATTTTGCTTGCGTGTACCTAGCCAATTTTCTGGCCGCATGTTCTTGGCCTTTTATTTTCCCCATTTATTCCAGGGGCTCTCGATCGTATCATTGGTCGTTTTGCTGGGGAGCATTACCTCCCCAGCTTTTACGTTCCGCGTTTATTTCTTGCAGCCCCCATGTGATACGTTTTTTTCTTTGCGGAAGCGATTTTCAGCTCTCAGGTCCTTCTCGAATGACCATCCACCACATGTCTGGTTCCCACTCTTCCAATGTTCATGGCATGCGACCTCGTACCGACTGGATGACATTCCGCCGCCGGTGTATCTTACGCGCACTAGAGTCCATACGGCTGGACGATTCATGTGCCTATGCACTGCTACCCAGCACGATCCCCCACTGCCATGCTGCGCTACTCGCGCACCACCCCTCTTCGACCTATTCTGGCTACCAGTGGGCCTTCGCGTCCATCAGGGACCCAGAGACCGGGGGGAGAGTAGCAGATCATTGCCGGCTATTTACAAAGCATTTGGTCTTGCAACGTCTTCCAGCAGCTCGCACATACGGTACTGCAACGCCTTTCGCTACAATCACGCATATGGTCATACCTTTACGCATGCAGATCCTGCTTACAGTCTTGTCCCGTCTAGCATGCCAGTTTGCCGCGAATCACGCATACGGTCTTCATTGTTTTGGAACGCCGGTCACGCATACCTCGGTTCTTTTCAGCCTGGCTGTTGTACCACATATCTGACATACGGTCTTGCGCTGTTTTCGCCTGCAGCCTATGGATACCATTTTCTATGGCGGTTCCAATGCATTACTGGATTTTTCGTACATATCTGCAGGCCTCTGTACTGTAAATTCGACACATGGTCTTGCACTGCTCGCACGGCCACGGTACCATACCGTTTTGCTACTACTGGCTATCTATGTTTGAAACACTGCAGTGTCTCGCGCTCCTGTAGTCTGATTGGTTTTATTCCACGCCGTTGCTACTTGCCGCTTCGGTTTGGCTTCTGACTAGTCCCACTGCCATTTGGGCGAATGGGGTTGTGTTTCACACTCATTACACTGATTTATTCCCGGATGAGAATTAGATACGTGTTCAAGGTCTCGGTCAACATTTTGTGACTCATACCAACATGCTATTCCAGAGTCACCTCTACAACGGGCGTCATGGCCACGACTATGCGGGAGCTCTTTTTGGTGTCCCACTTGGAACAGCACTCAGGTGGCCTGTTGGCCATCTACACACACGCTTCACTAAATGCATGAACGGTGCCTTGCCTATTCGCCCTTCCTGTAAACGGGTCTCATTCTCTCGTATTTCTTCGCATCACGTCACTTGCTGCACAGTTACAGTCCTCGTCTATGATTTCCCTATGTTTCCACGTTGCAGGAGCCCCTGATCTGCCCCGACATACCGACGACACAGGGTGTTGTGTAATAAATGTTAGCCCGCTTTTACAATCAATCGTCGTATAGATCGGAACAGTCTCTCATTTTACAACTCAAGGGTGAATTTCTCTAGGCCACCCGGTTGCCTTCGAACTTCGCGAGGCCGAAGTGTAAAATGCCACGTGGCATTCAGGCAATCGCAACGCACTCCATCCTAAGAAACCTCTCGGTGAGCGTACCAGAAGAATGAGAGTGTTTGGAGCGAAGTCAGAGAAATCCATCATTAAATAGCCCTCGATCTAGTGCACCAATGTACGAGCGTTGCTGCAACTAGTCCTGTTGAACTGCGAGGCGACGGTAAAGTTCTCAAAATAACGTTGGCAGGGCAACCGCTTCGGGCCCGTATTTTTAGCGGGCAATACGTTGATGGCCCGGGTTTGATTTGACAGGGTCGACAATTATGTTCGCGGAGCCGGGTGCTGCTTTCTACGTACTTTTTGCACTCCGCGGCCTTGCTAGCGTACCCCCATGACGTGGTTGCTGTTACTGGCATTTACGTTCGGATGCCTGTGCGGGCCCATTCGGATCATTACAGGGGGAAAAGTCTCACAACGGGCATAAGAATCGAGTAGTAGTCGTAATCGAAGGTAAGTGCTGGATCCTGCAATATCAAGTTACGCAGACGTATGAACGAAGTTTAGGGTGCAACATAGGTAGGTCATAACTAGAGATGCTAATATTGGAATCGTTGAAAGGAATTAATTGTTTACCTCTGCAGGGGAAACGTTAGCCTATCGCGGCGACAATGGTATGGAAGGGAGCCTTACGAACGCCTTGCGCATTCTGGGCCGAAGCCGCTCAACCTCTTGTCGCAGGTTTTCCACCTCCAGATTGACCTGCTCATTCTCTTGTTGCAATCTCGCGATCTCCTGTTGGCCTCATTGACGTATTTGTTGTTCTGGACTGTGGATAGTCGTATGAATCTGCCAAAAAAAAAAAAAAAAAGAGAGAGAAAGAGTGCATTAGTCACGCTAGTTCGTCCTGCGGCGCGTCGACAAAAATGAGTGTACCTCTGTTGAAAGTCTTCCCAAGATTTGTCGTAGTTCTCCAACACTTTGTCAATATTAAGCTCTCCACGTCCGAACGGAAGGCCGTTCCAGTAGCCTCGGTTTTCCCATTGGCAGGCACGGGTGTGTTTCCAAACCGGCTTTTGAGTGCCTCGGAAGTGATGTGGCAGAACCAATAGCAGTTGTAATTCATGAAATCATACGCCTTGTAATGCTCCTTGATTGTACAGGCGAGCGTCACCAATTGCGGGCGGAACGTGGGCGTCGTCATCAAATTTGAAGTGGTCTACTGGGAGTTGCTTATTGTTGAATGCGCGGGCAGGGAATACGGAGACACCGTCGCATGCTGTCTTTTTGAATACGTCTACTTTCGATAATGCAACGTAATCAAGGTTGTTGGTCGCCGTGTTGGCGATACCTTGGTTGGTGGTGGGGGAGGCGGTGGTTTCGGAGCGGCGGGTCTTAGAGTCCTTGGCTGAAGACCCTTCGCTTCGACGCTCGATACGGAGAAGAATTTCCGTATTATTTGCGTCGTGGAGAGTGGCGACAAGGTATTCGTGTTTGGCTTGGGATTTCTTATCTTTATAGGTCCGAATTTCAGACGCTTTCCACCGTTCGAATTCAAGATGCCGGGTCTTTGGACTTGTGTACAACTTATGCAGAGCGTCCTGATAGCCTTCAAGGTCACAACACCTATTCTTGAGCCTCGAAAATTCTGGCTCGTCGGCAGGATATCTGTGCGGTCGTGTCATGATCCCCAAGAAGTGAGAAACGACGTTGAAGATATGGAGTACACGTGAGTAGGGAGTGACTTTATATGATACGCGCATCATGGACATGCTGTAGGGAGTAGTTTCTAGCTGCATCATGATATTCGTGTGGTCGTTTAACTGCCCTTCCGAGACAAGTGAAACCAAAGGATGACCGGAAGAGGACAATGGATCTGATACGAACATTTCGATCTTGGACGAGATGGAGTACCGATTGTGAACTATTCAGAAAAGTCAACCACAACTTGGACACCAGGATATAGCGAAACTTCCTTACAGAGTGAGAGTGACAGGAAGCAAATGACGCTGAGCGCAGCCACCATGCGTCTTCTGTGATACAATGCTGCTTGGATTAGATCACGATTCACATCCACTAGCCTGCCAAATGCCAGACCGTGGACAGTCTTGGAGGCCGCCACAATCTCCAATGTCTGCAACGAGCATGATTAGTAGCAAGTACTTTATAAGACAAAAAAAATCTCATCTAACCCTTATTACAGCTCATCTCTGACCGGCACTATTGTGGGGGCAATTTCCAACTTTGAGAAAAATATTGCCATCGAGCTGACATGGGACAGGATTTCATTTACGATCTTGTCGGCAAATTAAAAAGTAAGGTTCATCCTCTTACGTCTGTCAAAGATATTAACTCCGAGGGGCCAAGTGAATGAGCATACACGCATGATGCACAAAACACCCGGCACCCAGGCAACGTAAAGAAACGTGGGTAGCCCGTACAATATCGGGAAACGTCTAAAATGACAGTGGATAATCATTATCATTCTGTAGCATTCCATTACCGAGGTGTAAGCTTACATAAATGTATTTGCGCCTTGCCTAGCGGTCAGGCATTGCTAGATGCTTTGTTCCCTATGTGGATCATCAGTAAATCGTGAGCATGTTGCCGCCACGCATCCGAAAGTACCTCAGCTCGCCAATCTGTCGGCTCTAGCCTACCACTCTCTCTACCCGTTTCACATTCCCCCTTCTTTCCGCGTCCTTCCCGTTGCCTCCCTTGCTTCACTTATACCAATGCCAGTGGCAGTTGGTCCAAAGAGGATGATGTACGCTTGGGGGCGTGCGCTATGTGGTGGGGCTGGGAGCGCTATTTAGGCCGGAAAGACGTGATTCATTTTGGAGGATGTGTCACAGCCTGTCACATTATCCGGTCACCTCCTAATGACGAAATTTCCTTTTCCTACACCTGAACAAGAATGGCATCGTGGTTCCTCAGGGATAGATTTGGACAAAAAGTCCTGATGATATAGTGTTTCCAAGGCTATGCTACGACTTTTTTGCGCATAGAAAAGTATTGTATTGGTGATTGTAGGTGCGCGTATGCGAAATGTAAACGACGAGGGTCTTATGGCCTTGAATATCGTGCGCTCGCAAATGTACAGTTTCTGGGGGGCGCACCCAGTTGGCTAACACAAGGATGCTATGTTACACAGCGTGACCCCCAAAGCGGACAGTACACTCTTGATATAGCCATATGGCCAAATGTGTGTTCCAGAGTGGCGTCATGGAGCGAACGTGAGAGGTATAAACCTTAATGCATGCGTAATGCGCTACATAATTAGATGGTTTCGAGAATATTCGTCAGCATGGTCTATGCAAATCAACATGGGAATAGAGCGGTAACCTGTTGTGTTAGCCTGCTTTTCAGGCCATGTTACAGGGATTAGGGTATCTTACCTTCATTTTGAGCGTCGCTACGGCGTTCAAGGTCTCTTGCTGGTGAGCTTAGCATGCTGCCTCTCCTCCTCAGCATTTCTGCTGTAAGGATTGTTATCGATGACGTGTGAAAGCTGCTCTCCACGTGTATCTTATTCGCATGGCAGCCACGACGTTATTATTGGTACAAAGGATAGATATACCCCATTGTGGTGAAAGTGTGCTCTACAGATACGCACAGTGGATACATGTGGTGAGCAAAGCAGCCGGATAAAAGCAGAGTTTGATGACTGTGTGACGCTCTTCAAATCGGTACAGATGGATTACTATTCGCGGATATCCAAAAAAAGACGTAGGGCCGTTTAGTAATTGCATCGCATTAGATGAACTCTAAAATGTGCATCGAAAGACCAACAGGGTTTGGGGGGTCAGTCAATGCCTCGATAAACAGGCTGTGCCGTCCACCTTTGATCAACTGTATTAGCAGTGACAATCAGGTTGTTCACCTACTTTTCTTTCTTCCATGTTTTCCTTAAAGCTTCAAGCCTTATGTGCAGGATGAGATTTGCACAAGGACTCTGCTGAATGATCAGATGAGTCTAACGTCTGGATTGCTTGACGATTTATGTAAGCAAAACATATGACAACAAAGGTGACGTCATCCGTTGATCCGCATTTGCCCCTATCCTCTGTCTCTCATCTATACCAACAGACCAACAGATATGCGCTCCTTTATAAACGCCATTCTTAGCTTCCTTCTCTCAAGGTACCTCAGCCAGAACATGAACATACTTCAAACGCAACCTAGCGCACGAGTCCTCGGCAGAACAGTGGAAGAACAATTTGAAGATGATGATCGGGTGCACAAGATGCCTTCGAATGAATTTCATAAGAGAACAGCTTGCGCAGGGAGCACGGAATATAGTGGCCCTGAGGGGAACGATCCAGACTTTAACCAAGTAAGCATGCGCTGCCGCTCTTTAAGCCTTCGTTCGTAACCCGCCCTAAAAGTTTACCATATCGCCGATGTCCGAGCCATCATCGCCCATCTTATTGAGCGAGGTTTCGAAGGACAGCCTAACATATCCAGAGGCTGACAAAATTGAAGCGTCAC
Organism: Amanita pallidorosea; assembly: GCA_023014475.1. Taxonomy (NCBI): domain Eukaryota; kingdom Fungi; phylum Basidiomycota; class Agaricomycetes; order Agaricales; family Amanitaceae; genus Amanita; species Amanita pallidorosea. The sequence goes on from JAEBUS010000057.1 coordinate 110,121, forward strand.
CCCGCCTTGACCCAATCGCTCACTGCGTTACCCTATACGATGTCCCGAATCTCACCCTTGACACCAGCACCATGATTACCGCAACAGGAACCGACGACCTCTTCGAGCCACCCCCCACGCCTGACCTTCCCTCGGAATCATTTTCTCCCCTCTTACGAGCGAACCGTCTCGCATTGGATGCAGATGCTTCTCGGAAGGCATCTCGTTTCGGGATGACCACTACCACGCCTTCGACCGCTGGGAAAGAATCTCGTCCCTTATTTGGTCTCGGTATCTTTGATATCTCTCGCAAAGAAGACCACTCTCACGCGTTTGACGGGCTGGGTATCGTCCGCATACAGTCTTCCCCTTGGAGAGGGCAAAAATCCGGGCACGGCGACGGTGAAGAAGGCGATACATCGCTAGAATATTCTCACCCCATTTCGGATACTTTTCTCCACGATTTGGAGGCTTTTTTCCTTGTCAGGGATTTTACGCCTTCACCTTCTAGACCGTTGCCATTCTCGAACCATTGCAGCGGTGATGAACGTAATGGCGGGTCGACGTTTGACGTTATAGTTGAAGAGCCAACGACGGAAAGCAACTCGCCATCAATGGAGACGGCGACAACATTTGCCGCATCCCTACGCGTTCCAGCGGCCGAAAACAGCAGCTGCCATCTTCCTTCACAACCGTCCACGCCTGCGAACAAGAATCTCGCAAGACGGATCAGAAATGCGTTAAGCTTGACGCCTCGCCGAGCAGCCAAGCCTTTGTCTGACCTCTGTGCGATAGTAGGGTCCAGTATACCGTCCACTCAGACTACCAGCTCTCCATTAACAACGCCCGCGCCCACGTCTATGCCAACATCGTCTTCTTCTTCGTCATCGGTGCATACATCCGGTTCGGGTTCGAGGTCTGCATTCGTCCGGCGAACGTGTTCGGCGTTTACACTCTCTCGTCATGACACTCGTTCCTCGTCTAGGACACAGCGCCACCGTGGTGCCGATGCCATGTCTCCCAGTGCATCTGCCCGCCATTTGAACGTGAGCGTGAGCATGGGACCGAGCCCCGGCCCTAGCCCTAGCCGTATCATAAAGAGCAACGGAGTTGCGGCATTGGGATTAGGCGATCGGTCGTTGCAAAACCATTCGGTGAGGGATTTGTCAGTCGTTGGGACAATTTCGAGCGATTTGAAGAGGAAGTTGTCGGTTTCGTTGTTTAGGTCTGGCTCGATCGCGTCGTGAGCACACAAACATCGTCGGGTTATACCCGAACCCCTGATGTGGGCCCAAATGAGGTTGGACATTGGGACCTGAAAGTAGTTAGGTATATAGATATATATTACTGCCTGGTGCGTTTGCCTGGTGCGACGTTGTCTGGGATTTACCGAGTCTAATCAAGCCACAGGCGACGTTGCTTGTGCCTTTCTCTTTCTGGATTTGTGGCGAAACCAAAGTCCGACAGTTTAAGGCCAGACGGATTGCCAGATGCTGCAGCACAGCCCGTCTGCATTGGACAGGCGTATTGATCGCCGTGTGATACCGCAGATCATCCCATTAAAGGTGAATGTTAGGCATTAACTTAACTATAAGTTACGATGACGTATGAAGCTGGGGTTGAAATTTTGAAATCGCACAAGGTCCCAATTCTAAAAATCGGCGAAGGTCCCAATTCTTGAAATGCCGGGGTCCATGTCATACGTGTGTTTATTGCGTCTTCTGATGTTCAACAAAACTGACGCCAACCACTTTTGAAGTTGATGACGGAATTGGAGTGGGTATCGAATTTCATGATTACCAGTCGTCGGTGACTTGAACGGCTCCAATGATTGAATATTGAGTACAACACGTGGCCGCGGAGAAGCTCCGGTAGGGTCTGGTAGGGCACATGAAGTTGACGTGTGGGTGGCGCGGATGACGTTTGATGACTGAGGAGGGAGTCACGAGGTCACTGTGGACGCCGAGTTGAGTTCCGGACACAGCCTAGAATCTAGATTGTGAACTGTAAAACCCGACAGCGGCATTTCATAACTCCACTGGTCGATTCAAGCGAGCACCATTTCGAGTAACAAGGTCTGATGCGAGACGGTCGCTAGATGGCACCTGTTGCGAAACGTGTAGCAGGAAAAATTGTGACGTGACGTACTTGTGACTGATTCTATTACTAACTGATAAGATTCGAAACGACAATGACTTTTGTAACTTTTAAAAAAAATTCAAGGCCAGCTTGGGTAAGACGGTCACAACAGCCTCCGATTTCAACCATCTAATATGGCGAACGAGAAAGGTGAGCCAATCCAGCCTACTTTGTGCACAGTCTGAATTGACATGTTGATCTTATCTAGTCCTGATTGGCGTTATTGGTGGCAGTGGACTCTATCACCTTGATAACCTTACTTTCGTGTACGTCCTTCTCGACACGATCGTCCCCTTTGGCCCGCCCAGCTCACAACCGACCTCCAATGCAGGAAACATGCCAACCCCGAAACGGTACGTCGCTCAAATTCTAACCGAAATCCATCGAACTTTGGGCTTGTCGTCTGTAGCCATGGGGTTTCCCTAGCTCCCCCATAACCATTTGTGCCCTCCCCACAGGGGCACAAATTGCCTTTCTCGCGCGGCACGGAAAAGGGCACAATATTACCCCCTCAGCCGTTCCCTCCCGAGCCAACATCGCCGCTCTCAAATCTCTCGGCGTACGCGCCATCATCGCGTTCTCAGCCGTCGGCTCCCTTCGGGAGGAAATCGTCCCGGGATCGTTCGTCCTCCCCACCCAGATCATTGACAGAACCAAGGGCGTCAGGCCTGCAAGCTTCTTTGAGGGATTGTCCGTCGTGGCGCATGCCGCGTTTGGCGATCCTTTCAGTATGAAGCTCGTCAGATGGTTGGAGGGCAGGGTTGAGAAGGCATTGAAGGAGGTGGAGAAGGAGACGGGAAGGCAGGTGGCCTTGTTTGGAGACAAGTGTATCGTGTGCATGGAGGGTCCGCAGTTCTCGACGAGGGCGGAGAGTTCAATGTACAGACAATGGGGAGCGGACTTGATCAACATGAGCGTGCTGCCGGAGGCCAAGTTGGCTAGAGAAGCCGAATTAAGGTGCGTTCATTTCATGTATTTTGGGTCGTATTGAAACGTTTACATTACAGCTATGCCTTAATTGCGACGGCGACAGACTACGATTCTTGGAGACCTCACTCAGAAGCTGTCACTGCGGCCGAGGTGTTCAAGACGCTCCAAGCAAATGCGGACACGTCCAGGCACGTTGCCGCGACAGTGTTGGATGAGTTGCATCAGGTTATCGATGGGCAGGCAAATGGTCTTAGTGGACAGGAAATGTTGCTGGAGGAAGTCGGATCGATGAAATACAGCATCATGCCAAGGTCCGAGAATTCAAAGGACGAAGACAGGAAAAAATTGGCGTTCATCCTACCGGAATACTTTTCTAACTAGAGAATACCATCCATTCATAGGACATACGTCTGTTATATATCCATAGAAATTGCGTAGAATACATAGGGTAGGCGTAAGGGGGTAATAACTCGACGCCTGAAAATGACAGTGTGCATAGAGGAATCAATCAACACCCTGATCATCCATAAGCACCATCTCATCTTCCGACGTCGAGTCATCGGGCCTGCTCCTTCCCCAAAATCTCCCAACGATGTTTCTTAAGCCTCGTACAATCGCCTATCGAACATATCGTCTTGTCCAACAAATACCAGTCAGAAAAAAATGAGCACTTACCGAGGATGCTTCTTCATCTTCGTCCTCATCCTCTTCCATATCTTCCTCATTGTTCTCTTCTTCTCCTTGCTCCCTACCCGGGCCATGATCTTCAACCTCCGCCTCTAGTCCGACACCAACATCAATTCCACCATCGCCAAACTCACCCGGCATCCTGTCGTGTTGTTCTACGCCCATCTGGATCTGAAGGAACATATCCTCCAACGCGTCTAACGGCAGCTGCCCCGCGAGCTGTGCAAGCTGTAATGCACCTCCCGGAAATCTCTCAGCCAATTCAGGATTCCCATCGACGATTTCCTAGAAATGATGGGTTGTCCCCGGGAATTTAAAATAGCACAGCGTTAATGCGAGATGGTTTACCTGTAGTTGCTGCAGGAGTCCCTGATCCTGCATAACATGAGCCAACCGTCTCTGATCTGCCTCCCTCTGCCTCCTTGTCCCCGTACCGAACATCACAAATGCGTCGTCTACGCCTTCAAAGAACTCGGCGTCGTATCTCGTCGTAGCGCTCAATGGCGGCAATGGATCGCACGCGAGAGACCTTGAATCCGTGACCTCTTTTGGCATGAACACAAACAGCCTACGATAAGATGATTCGAGTACTGCAACGTGTCGATAAGCTGAGTATCTGAGGTCCGCACTGTGCTCGTAAAGATGGAGGAAATCATCACGATGAAGAGTTCTAGGTAAAGTAGACGGGAGAGTGGATGAAAGAGATGTCATGACCGATGTAAACCAGGCGCTATGGGCAGGATCTTTCCAGATACCAAAAGTATGCTGTGCGTAAAGGTGTGACATCATGTGCAGCGTAGCATTTGCGAGAGACAGATAACTAGAAATGCGGGTCGTCAGACTGGAATCAGCGTTCGGAAGGATCTGACCCACTTTCCGTCTACTTCGATTTTAAAATCTTTGTGCGCTCGTACGCTATCGGGTATGATGACCTCAATCTTATCTGCGAGAGGCAGAACAACTGAAGGGAACGACAGGATGGCCTCCTTCAGCGCTTCGCTGCTCGCTATGTGGCCCTGGGGCAACGAGGTCAGTTCTGTTCACCCGCCAAATTTACGACGACTGACTGTATCTTTCCTCGTATCTTCAGATATCCATAACGCCAGTGCCCTGGAATATGCCCACCCAGGTAGCACGCTAGGATCCATTCTTGTATCTCTCTTCCCTTGAGGGCGACTTCGACGCCTTGACAGGAAAAGATCATAGACATCCAACAGCCACTGATGCATCCCAGGAGCTTTGAGTGCCAGGAGATCAAGATGGAATAACGATCCATGCGGATCCAACCATGGGTCCAGAGAATACAAAAGTTTGGCGAATTCGAAAGCGGCACGGACGCAGCCGCGGCGTTGTAGATCACTGCATGATCACTGAGATGAGCACTTGTTATCGCATAAAGGACGTACGAAATCTGTCTATGTATCGCGAGGAAGAAGGGCCGATTCTCCACACGATCAAAGTCAAGCCTATTCTGGCCACTTGTGAAGTTAAATGTGCCGATAAAGGATCTTTCATATGTGAACAACGCTCTGTCCACAAAATCCACAGCTTGTGCCCATTCTGGATAATGTTCAATAACATACCAACTAGTAAGAAAATGTTTACCTTCTCTATGCCGATAGATCTCTGCTATCTGCAGTAACGTATCCGCATGCCATGGTAGCTTCCCTATCAAGTTCCAAAACCCTTGCGGATCTAGTATGTACCGATCAATATACTCCTAGCCAGCTAAGGGCGGCATGAGCTCACCTCCAGACATAACCGTAGCCATAAATGCTTTTGTCATACTCTTATACTTCTTGCTATATTCTACCGTCCACCACTTCTCGTCTCTAACCACATCCCACCCCTGTCTCTGCAGTTTTTCCTCGGTTTCTTCGTCGGTATATCCTCGGATTGACAATCCCTCCCTTTGTTTAGCGGACCACCAGGTTGGTTTAGGCTTCGTCAGGTTAGATCGAAGGGCACCTACTCCTCCCTGACGTCTGGCTTGAGAAGTTGATCCCGAAGATGATTTCGCCGCTTGAACCACTTTGGAACCAAAGAACTTGCGCAGTTCAGCTTCACTATCGAGGTGAGAGAGAGAAACAGCCAGAAGTTGAGCGAGGGATTGGGAATCAGCGGCGGTCATATATATTTGACGGCTTTCCGGAGACCTGAAAGAATGACATTAAACCCACATTTGCGCCGTTTCATGGGGCGTACCTAATAGCTAACTCGGCTAGTGCTTGGTCTAGCTCGTCCATTCCTGACTTCTTTTCTTTGGCTTTCGCTTTCTTAAGCGCTTTCTTCTCGCCCTTTGTAGTCGACATGCCTGATGCGCTGACATTTAGATTGGAAGCAACTTGATGCATTTGGCTCGATTGAGTACTGATGGAGGCATGAGAAGATCCTGGGGGTGTCTCAGCTATTGCAATCTTCTTCTTTCGTTTCTTTGGCTAGGCAAAACGTTCGAGTAAATAAGAAAGCCAGACAACCATGACGCGGCTGTTCACCTTGCGTGATTTGCCTGTCTTGTTTGTACCGGTTACCTCAGCGCCAGCGTCGCTTTCAGGCTCGCTCTCTTCATCTGCAGTCATCAACTACGTGGTGCTGTTGAAACTGATTGTTAGCATGGATCAGAAAGCAGCGCACCTGAGAGAAAGTTGTAACCTTCGTAGGCCGCAATATCGAATACCCCAAGTCGCCGTCATCACCAGACCCATCGTGTAGCTGGCTTGCTTTCAGTGCTTCTAATTCGTCTAGTTCGCGCTGCTGGCGTTTGCTTAACTTCGGAGGCATCTTGGCGGTCCGAGTCAATACAATATCGCGTGACTGTTATTCTGTTACTCTGTGTATACCGTATTTGGCCATGTAGTACTATGCAGATAATGTCCTCAGGGTTGGTTCTATTAAGCTACAGGGGTACCATACGACGATTAAAAATGCATGATACGATGGAAATGGTCATGGAAACAGCCTCCATCAGTTTTTTTAATCATGGTATCCGATGGGCATGATGCGAACCTGCCACCTGTGTCCGTTGGCAGCAAGGACGTCCATCTCATAACCCGGACGGTATCACACCATCACTATTGTTCAGTGGTGCGAGTATGACTCCTTCCCTACCTCAGACTCCAGCATGAACGTGCTATTGCATGATAACCACCCCATTCATATTTGTTAAATGGGAAAGCCGTTCTAATAGGCTGTTCTTCGTCTATTACCTACATCTGCGCCTTGCGCATCAAATTTCGTCTGATCCGTCTTCGCTCGGACCCCACACCCTCTCCTTTACCCCATTGCAAATATGGCACTCGGTCCCAAGCCATACCGGCGACACCATCCTTCCATCCGTCGTCGTCACCACCTGCGGCATAGTCGAGCATTCCCCATACAGGAAGCTCCATCTCCCCTTTGACGAAAATACGGGAATGCTTGAGGAGTGAGGGAGGCACTGGTGTCAGAACGTGCATCTCAGGCTCCATCTTTACAACGTTCTCGGGTCCAGCCAACGGAGAGCAATGTGAGAGTGAACGAATAAGAGCGATACCATAGCACGTTGATGACGTGGGCTCGGGTGGCCGGGCTCCCTGCTCGTAGGGCAGCGACAGATCAACATCATGAGTCTCGCTCTGGCTCCTCACAGAGGTTTTGTTCGTCCTGTCGTCCCCCCAGCTAGAAACAAGACCAACCAAAGCTCCGTTCAAGACACGTCCCACTTCTGCAGGAACCACATCCTCTGAGACATTTCCTACTAGGACGATACGGTCCAGAGCAATCCCCCAATCTACAGCGTAGGGCAGTTGAGAACACAACGGTAAAGCCGTTCTCCAGGATGTGGCCGTGATTTGCTCTAGCGAGATTATAGTTGGATCAGAGAGCTCGGTCGTTCCAGGGAAGCTAGCGTGCAGATATGAGAGGATGTTGATGATACGATGATCAGCAGGTGTATATTGCGTATGCAAAGGTGAACTATTCGAGGGTACAATGGGGTCAAGTTGCGCATAAAATTGCGGCTTTGATTCGAACCGGGGATCAGCGTTTTCCTCGTAGTTGAAATTATCAATGGCGCTCGATGAGCTTGTAACTTCGAAAATGTGTGTTGGCTGGACAATGTCTTGTATTCTTTTATTAAGGTCTGCGCCAAGACCTCTATTCCATCCCATTGTGTTGACAACAAGGGGAATGACATCTGAAACGCGTTTTGGCAGTCCGTCGTCGTCGATGTTAGTATGGTTGTCGTAGGCAAGCAGTGGATTACGAATGTCGAGCTCGTACGCCTGTAATAGTGCCCGGATAGATGCTAAATAATGTCCAGGTGACCTTGGAGTCGTCGTCCCAATGTAATGTGCTCTGTTTGGAAGCGTAGGATGAGTGAAGGGAGGTCCTGAAACGTTTTGAGATTATGTGGCGCTTAGAAACCAATGAAACCATTACCGAAGCAGGGATCTTGGATAACATTCAAAGCTACCATCCCCCCTGGCGTAAACTCAGATTGGCCTAGGTCGCAGTCTAGATATGCAACGCGCTCAAATCTAGTGCATTCAGATTGATGTTCAGTGTCAAGTTAGGAAGAGAGCTCATTTACGCACCGCAACAGCAGGCGATTGAGCAGCGTCCGAGAAAAGGTACTCTTGCCCGACTTTTTTGGACCTTTGATGAGATAAACTCCGCCTGAAGAAGGCGGTGCCATGTTGTCGAGCGCATAGGCCCACGACTTCAAAAGAACGTATGGTTCATAATCCTTTTCTTGACTCCTAAGCTTTTCTTCGATTAGACGCGCCAACTCACGGAAAATTTTCAAACCATAAATGCGCCCGCTACGTGCAGCAGCTTATTGTCCTCATCTCGACTTGAATAGCGCGAGAAATCGAATACGCTATCGAATATCTTGCAGACACGGCCGAGACCCTGGACGCCTGTTCGTAACTCTTGAACCAGGACCATAGCACCAGAAACGTTGACAAGTCCCAATTCACGCAACTGATCGTCTCTCAAAATCGAAGGCTCCGGCGAACTGGCTTCTATTACAGGCAGAGGAGAGGATTTTGGCGCGTATACACGATGCGGTTTGGTGGAAGCCCCAAGCGTCGTCCCAAGCAGAGATATCGTTCCCTGCAGCACCGTCAAGATGTACGCGCCCCCAATACATATGGTCTCTTGTGTAGACAGCAAAATGACAGTTCCCTGAGTCGGCTGGAAACCTAAGATGGAAAGGTCAGATATGTGGAAGATATTTTGGTTTATCGTTGGTCTGAATGTCGTCTGCAATGTCTGCAACTGAAGTTGAGCTGGACCTTCATCCATGGGCTCTTCGTCTGATGAATCCCTTAACGGTACGCTGGGAGACCAGACGCGTTTAAAAGATGGATCAAAACCCGAATCCTCCGCGATATGAACCACTTCTGAGTCATCACTAGACGTGCTTTCTCCTCCTGATTCTGCGGCTGCGATCTCTTCATGTATACGCTCCTGTACCTCGCTTTGTTCTACAAAGTACCGGGACTTCTTTTTCCTCCTCTCGTTGTTTAAACCACGGCCTTCTATCAACTTCCGCTTAACTCTGGGTTGAACAGACTTCCTCTCTTGTATGCTGGGCGTCTCATGGGATGTTGTAACCGGAGGGGTCTCGGTATTTGCACGCAAGGCATGGGCAGCTTTGCGAGCGGCGATTGCGCTGAGGGGCATTTGACAAATACTTACAAATACATCCAAGATGGCATTCTGTTCTCACGACGCGATATCGTCCTTTCTCTTGCAACAGATATGACCATATATAATTTATGACTAGTGAATATTGAATGGCCAAAGGTGGTCCTCAGCTGCGGCACAGTGCGTTCAGGCCATGCAGGACGCGCTACGACTACGGCGACGGACAGAGACAGAGATTTCGGGCAAGTTTTTGGACTACTTTCAGGGACTGTGCCAGTATTCGCAATGCGGTACAAGTCGAGAAACTGGACAATGTCCCAATCCCGAAGGAATCATTCCTCGTCGTACTAGTGCGCAATGTTTTTCTAACACTTGGCCCACAAGTATTGTCACTGTCAGTACCTTTGGTTTTTACGTTCCCTGAAGTCCATTCTTCATTCGGCGGGGAGGTTCCTGTCTCTCTCCCTCCACATGGAGAACCGAACCCAACACTCAAGTTTATGTCAAAAGCGTAATAGCTCCTCTCGTCTGCAAGAAGATACGACCGGAGGATACGGAAGATGGTAAACCAGACTCGGATCAAGAAGAAACTCTAGCAATACCTGGTAGCTCTGAGCTCCCCTGCTTCAGAACAGAGTTTGTCGGAATTTCTTAGGCGATGCGAACGACCTTTGTTTAACTGCCGACGATGTCGAAGAAGAGGAAGACCATGGCGGTGAGCCACTTTCTGACGACTTTGAATATTATTCATCCATGAAGACCTCTCCATCCGCCTGCTACATGCCGGTCTTGTGTATGGCAGACGACACACAGCTGCCGGAATTGATGTCCAGCCTACTGTATCACCGACGTATGTGGCATATCGACGAACCGTTGATAGGTATCGGGTTTTCCAAGTATGATACAACTATCAGATTAAATTTGGGGTGGCTAGTCGAACACTTGGGTTCGGAACATGTCCTCGTGAGCAGCATACCACATCTGACCTACTTTCTGACTGATGTCCTCGAGTTCAGCCATATGTACATTTAGGTCAAGTTGAAACCAGTCTCGTCCTTCATTATCCACAATGGAGATACGCCGGTTAACAAGGCAGTTCGGAAGTAAAGATGCTCAGCTGGCGAAGTTTTTTGAAGTTCCCAGATGCGAATATCATTCATATCTCGACATCAGTGAACGACTTTCACTCGAATCGGATCGAGACCGCCAGGTGCTGCCTGGTACATTCTAGTCTCGCAATCTGGTATCCGAGGCAGAATCTGGATGTACGATGGTCATCTGAACGAGATCTATCCAAGTCGCGCTCGTGTAAAGTTAAGCGTATTCTTCCAGAGAAGATGTGTGTAAAACAGTCCTAATCGAAGTAGTAATATGGTAGAAATTCACGATCCTGCCGCCATTTCACCGAGTCATGCCCTCAGCATTGCTCTATTTCCGGTTCATGCAGTCAAAGAAGTATTTAGTGATCTGAGTCTGACGATGGACTTTGCCAGTCCTGGAGTTAATTAAACGATAATCGTGGAAATATTGCTCACAATTCTGCTGCTCGGTCTTTTGCCAACAGTCCTGTTCTTTCGTGCGCCTCTGCATCGCATTGATCAAACGTTCATTTGGTGAGATAACACTTACGGCGGCCTCTACTGGGTCTACGGTGGGGCTGCCCATCGGGTAGGCAAGGACACCTTGAAGCTGGACAACAGCAGCAACCAGATAGATGATAAAGAATGTAGGGGATGAGAAGAAGTTCATGGCCACGAGTAATGTGTCCCGCTTTGAAAATGAGATCAGTGGCCAGCACTGCTTGAGGGGGATAGAAGAAACGCGAGTATTTAACATTTAACGGTTATGTTTGATCAGAACACAATCAGGCAATGGCTACGAGATCAGGTTAATAGCCCCATATAGATCTACACTCAGGGGGGCAAAGGGGTATGGGGGCGATGTTGTGAGGGGAGAAAGGGGCAACAGCTGGAACTGGGCGGGTCGGTCAGGTCGGTTCTGTCCTTATTCGCTTGTCACGGCAACAATTGTACTGGGCCACCCCCCCAGAGATGGCCATCGTCAAGACAGCTGCCACGAGAGACTGGTAGGAATCTGAATGACAAACGTATGCAGGCAACAACGTCCCTCTCGTGACGTTTCCGATCATCTGCATCAGGTTTGCTATCCTCTGCATTTTTCAGCCTGCGGAGAGCTCGGGGGTGTGGGGAGGGGAAATATTGAAAGGTGATATTTCCGGAGGAAAAGGCACGCAAGAAGGCGGCCGAGGTCAATTCTTCTCGCTTTCGTCCACTCCACAAAATACTCATTTACCAAGCCATAACCAGAATGAAGCAGCAGCACAGGAAGTCCGCGTCGCCAACCCTGTCTCCAATCTCCAGCGCAAACTGAGGCGGTCGAGGCAGAAGTTGAACAGTTTGTTCTCATCCAAAAGGGGGTGGAATCGGAGACGGTACTCCCCAGAAGGCATACAATTGAAGGTGTCAGAACGTGCATCTCAGGCTCCGTTTGTACAACGTTCTCGGGTCCAGCCGACGGAGAACAATGTGAGAGTGAACGAATAAGAGCGATACCATAGCACGTTGATGACGTGGGCTCGGGTGGCCGGGCTCCCTGTTCGTAGGGCAGTGACAGATCTGCAGCATAGGGGAGTTGCAAAGCCGTTCTCCAGGATGTAACCGTGATTTGGTCTAGCGGGGTTATGAGTTGGATCAGAAAGCTCGGACGATCCAGGGAAGCTAGCGTGCAGATATAAGAGGATGTTGATGATACGATGATCAGCAATGGGGTCAAGTTGCGCATAAAATTGCGGCTCTGGCTCGAATCGGGATCAGCGTTTTCCTCATAGTTCAAATTATCAATGGTGCTCGATAAGCTTGTAACTTCGAAAATGTGTGTTGGCTGGACAATGCCAGTCTTCTATTCTTTTAATCAGGTCTGCGCCAAGACCTCTATTCCATCCCACTGTGTTGACAACGAGGGGAATGACATCTGAGACGCGTTTTGGCAATCCATCGTCAATGGTAGTAATTGTCGTAGGCAAGCAATGGATTGCGAACGTCGAGCTCGTACACCTGGAATAGTGCCTTGATAGATGCTAAATAATGTTCAGGTGACCTTGGAGTCGTCGTCCCAATGTAATGTGCTCTGTTTGGAAGCGTAGGATGAGCGGAGGGAGGTCCTGAGTTGCTTTTAGATTACGTGGCACTTAGAAATCAATGACACCATTACCGAAGCAGGGATCTTGAATATCATTTACTGTCACCATTCCCCATGGTGTAAACTCAGATTGGCTTAGGTCGTAGTCTAGATATGCAATGCGCTTAAATCTAATGCATTCAGATTGATCATGATTCAGTGTCGTGTTAGCAAGAGAGTACCGCAACAGCAGGCGATTGAGCAGCGTCCCAGAAAAGGTACTCTTGCCCTACCTTTGACGAGATAAACTCTGCCTGAAGAAGGTGGTGCCATGTTGTCGAGTGCACAGGCCTACGAGAACCCATCCTTCTCTTGACTACGATGTTTCCTGTGTGACAGTCTGTGACATGAGTCACATCAACAATTGATGTGATAGAACGTGACAAACCTGGAATTGTCCTTTCTCCTCGCGCACTTAAAGTATGACCGCATCCTCATATATAAATCTAATTCGAAGTGACGTGATCTACCACAAATTCAACGACGACGGCCAAGGGTGGCCTTCAACTGCAATACAGTGCGCTCGGGCCATGCAGGACGCGCTACAAGTGCCTGCTTGGTTGAAGTCGGTAAGCCTATTTTGCATCATTCGATACAATTAAGGACGTCCCAAAGGGCCCATACCCACGCGTTGATGGCTACGCAAAACCACTAATCGATAAATTACGTGCCTCCTGCGCAACTTCGGCGTTCGATCTTTGGGACCTCACGGGGAACGACGACGGACCGAGACACAGATTTCGTGCTAATTTTGGGACTACTCTCAACGACTGTGCCAGTATTTGCAATGTGGTACAAGTCGAGAAGCTGGACAATGTCCCAATCCCGAAGGAATCATTCCTCGTCGTACTATTGCGCAATGTTTTTCTAACACTTGGCCCACAAGTGTTGTCCCTGTCAGTACCTTTGGTTTTCATGTTCCGCGTCTGAAGTCCATTCTTCTATCAGCGAGGAGGTTCCGATCTCTCTCCCTCGACATTTCAGCGGAGAGCCGAACCCATTACTCAAGTTTATGTCAAAAAGTGTAATTGCTCCTCTCGTGATTGCAGTCTGCGAGAAAATACGGACCGAGGATACGGAAGATGGTAAATCAGACTCAGATCGAGAAGACGGGAACTCTAGCAATACCAGTAGTTCTGAGCTGCCCTGCTTCAGAACAGAGCTTAGTTTGTCTGAATTTCTCGGGCAATGCGAACGACCTTTAACTGCCGACGATGTCGAGGAAGAGGAAGACCATGGCGATGAGCCTCTTCCTGACGACTTTGACGCCCATTTCCTTTCATATCCTTCAGCCATGAAGACCTCTCCATCCACCTGCTACATACCAGTCTTTTGTATGGCAGACGACAAACAGCTGCCGGAATTGATGTCCAGCCTACTGTATCACCGACGTGTGTGGCATATCGACGAACCGTTGATAGGTATCGGGTTCTCCAAGTATGACACGACCATCAGATTGTATTTGGGGTGGCTAGTGGAACACATGGGCTCGGAACGTGTCCTAGTGAGCAGCATACCGCATCTGACCTGCTTTCTCATTGATATCCTCGTGTTCAGCCATATGTACATTTAGGTCAAGTTGAAACCAGTGTCGTCCTTGATTTGTCGACGCCACTGATTGCTCTTGCCATTTCTAACTTTATCATTCGGCAAGGATCACACATATCGGACATCAGTGCCATTGTTCACGATATCGCTCCCGCGGTCATTGCCGAAATCCAATCACAATCGCCCTTTGCTTGGCGCCTTGATACCCGTGTACGAGAGGGCAACCCCATATCTAATGTACAGCAATTCCGCGAACAGATCATGAGGTGGGCGGAGAATCAAAATTATACACCCTACGAAGAGTATGCCCCTTGTTTTTCTTGACTTCCGTTCTCTCGTCGCTTACAGCGCAATGCCTCGAAGGAAGACCACTAAGAGTACGCCGTATGTTGAGGATTTTACGAATGTCATCAAATTCTGACCCATAAGCTTCAGATCTAATACTTCCGAAGCATTATCTTCGACGCCACAGACCCTGATCACCTCGTATGTATCAGGTCTCCACTATTTGGCCAGTAAGTTAACACCACCCAAAGGAGTCCTACTCCGACTCCGTGCGTTGACACGTTTGAATTTTAAGATGATCGTCTGAAATATATGATCATGAAGCGAAATACGGACATCGGATGGGGGTGGTAGTCGAGCAGATTCCAACGTCCTTGAAGGTAGCGGAAGAGGAGGAAACAGTACCCTTCCATCTTTCATCGATCAAATGTCATGTTCCGCGTAAGTTGAATCCTGTTCCAGGATCGCGAATGTTGAATGCTTGGGTTGAATGCTTGGTTTAATTGCTAGATTCGCTGCAAAGAATGCTACAGATGATTACGAAATATGCTGCTGGTTGTTCGATCGTAAAACAGTGCCACAAGCACTTGCAACCAGATAACGATGATCCACACTTCAAAAAATACACCGAATTGACGGAGTTCATCTGGCCCGCAACATGGGACATCAGGGTTTGCAATTTTCATTTCGGTTAATTTAACTATGTTCTTACGAGTCTCGCTTTTCAAAGGAGGACCTTCCACATGTTGATGCCGGGCTTGAAGCCTGCGTTGAACAATTATTGAAAGCAGTCAATGACTCAAACTCCAACCGAATGCAGTAAAATTAATTGAACCAGACAAATTCTCGGCCGATTTCAATTTGATTTCATCCTATTTTTCTGCAATTTTCAACGCATCCCACTCAGCTCGTGGGAAGGCACGTCAAGAAAATGTGTGCGAGACTTCATGGCGCCATGATCATGATCGTCTCCTGTTGGACTTCTTTAAAAGTCAAATCCCGAACAGCAAGGATACGACTATAGCGAATCCATCCGTTCGTCCCATGTACGTGACGATTTTTCCCTCCGTTTTCTCTCCCTGACATGGTGACGCAGTCTGGAGTGCACTCTCCGCTTCCCCAGAAGCGATCGTGTGGAAAGTCCATTTTCTCCTGAAATCCCATATGAGATTGGCCAGTTGGTTTCCAAACTCGTGTCATTAGAGTGGATACAGCGTCGTTGTGGTAAAGCTTCTAGTGCTATCATTACCGAAACGAACAACCGAGCCCATATTACTCAGCAGCACGCAAGATGGTCCAATGATGTTTTTTTCGAGAACGAATTCCAGCGGCTCTTAAATCTTGGTGGGGATCCAGCTTCAGGGAAATGTGATGCACTAGGACGGGTGCAGGTGGAACTGCCATATGCGGTACCTAAAGATTTCGCATTGACTGGAGCTGCAGCCAAGATTAAGAGCAATGGTAAGCGAAGCCGTGGTTATCATAGGATACTGATTGACATAAAACTGAAGATGGACCCGAAAGCAAGACACGAAAACCTAAAAAGGCCCATCAACGGGACAAAACGTCAGAGGGATCCCGGAGTTTGCAGGTTCCAGATAAGACAGAGCCGACTAAACCATCGTACAGTATCATATCGGCATCACTCTTTTCGACGATGCAAGAATCCCTTGCAAAGGAAACTCCCACAGACAAGGTGATTTCCGACTTTGACAAGTTACAAATCGACGACGAGGGGACCAAGGAGATGAAAGGATTTCTTGACCTGCCCATTATCGCCATTGAATATAAGAAACAAATGGTGAATGCCAAAAAAGGCACAAACCAACTTCGCATGTACCTCACTGCATGCGTCAAGTTTTTGCATGTTCTGGGGATTACCGAATTTATGGTATTTGGTATCCAGACTGATGGCACCCATACAGCTTTGCCCGCGGCTGTGATGACAAATGATGGGGTACGTGCATCATTAACTCAGGTGCGACTCGCGAACTGAACGTGAAATTAAGATGATTCATCTGTATGAACGGCTCGTGGACACGCTCGACATATCAACATCATTGGGTGCATGGCACCTTGTGACGATACTCAGCCGGCTCGCAACCCAACATGCAGAATCTCTGAGGGAAAAGTTTGATGAGAAGAAGGAAAACTTAGCGACATTGTTGGGCAAGAAGGACTTGGGCCCAGAGCTCAGATGGACGATTGAGCACCAGCGTACAGAGCTCGTGGAAACAGGACAGGTCAAACCACCGAAGCGGAAGTCGGAGGAAAAGATGTCGAACAAGGCGAGTTCGAAAGAAGAGCTGGATCATTTGTAAATGACATTTGATACCACTGTACTAGGCATTCAATGCCAATGGCTAGCATACTACTAAAGCACTCAAAGTCTGAAGACGACTCTTTCCTGATGTAAGCTTGGCATCGTACATATATCAAACATCCTTCCCGCTTTTGTACTCAGAGAAGGAGATACACTTCTTGGCCCTTAATCATATGATTACTGCCTGTACATGATATTTGGGCTCGTACTCATAGAAAATCAATTTTCGGTAGTGAATGATCTTTGAGCTCGTAAAAGGCTGATGGTACTCGGTGAAGTTGGAATATAATGTCTGTCCTGCGTTGCAACAACAACAATTTCTTTATGGGATCACACCGTGTTCATATTTAATCAACAGTCTTCTCAAAGCACAGCGACAGCAGAGAGCAATGTAATCGTTACGCCCTCTACACACATGAATTAAGTGGTTTATGCGAAAGAAGAATGTTTGAATAGATGCGAAAGGAAACACTATGAATTTGTTGAAGAGCGATTCGTTGAGCAACATCGTCCAATGCCTGAAACCCGACTTGCAACCTAAACAAGTTGGATATTATGGATGCTACAAGTCCTGTATGGAACGGAAACAGAAGGCCTTCAGTAAACGCAGAAGAAGGATTCCTCGTGTTCGTATTCTGATAATCAATGATTCTAGCCGGTGATTATGGGAATGGGGCTGATGGTCAAGAGGAAGGTGTTGCGGTGGGGGTGGAATTGGTAGAGGCGCCTGCCATATGCTAAATTCCCGAGCTTGACGATCACAGGAAGCTGGAGATGGCGCTGCAGTGAGCAGGGAGTTTGAGTAGAATCGTAATTGTAAATGGAGCCATCACGATGGTTTGGCGCTAGGGGCAAATGCCGACCGATGACAACTCAATTACTGCGGTGCAGGGGTACGACATAGCCGTGCGGGTTATGGGTACGGGGGTATGTGCGGGTATGGGTCTGGGTCGCCATACAGGAACCCGTGGGCCGAGGCAAACCTGTACCCTCATACGGGTTTGGTGGGTACGTATGCGGTGCGCCCGCCTCCTGAATTTCTGCCTGATTTCTGCCCCAGCACACCGCCTCCTGGCTAACTGCCACTGCCTTGCAATGATAGTCACCTTCGGCTCAGCACCGCCGCCATAGAGGGAAGTCGGAGTGAACGGGATCCTTTCAGACTACGTCGCCGAAGCACTCTTTGATGGAGTCCTTCAAAGGGTAGTCCTTCAAGATGCCGCTATTTCCCTTGAGCTTGGATGAAGGAGGAGCTGGCAAGTTCCACTAATGGAGGGAGTGATTGATCCCATGACCTACGTTCTGCTTCAATCAAAGTGGAATGATAAACTTTGCAAGATGGACATGCATGCCACCGCTATTAAACTTGGTGGCAGACTGGAGAGCAATGCGCTCCTTGGGGGTGGATTGGTGATGCTTGTCGTAGTGAAGCCTCTGATTTTCTGCAGCTGAACCCACGAGGCGAAGTCGAAGGCTTTATAACGTCCTGCTCTGTAACCATACCCATGAGGCAATCCTTCCTCCTCCTCCGTACACAAGTCGGGCGCGTCCTCATGCACCTCTTCGGGCATGCCCTGAGGCCAATAAACGATGACTCTTGAAAGCCGACGGGCAACCTAACAAGGATTGCGATGAATGCTACAAGTCCTGAGTATGTGACTCCTTGCTGAGAAGTGTCTGCTTTTGCTGCAGCACGAGCTGGGTCCGTCCGTGGGTGAGCAAGCCCGAGATTGCTTCTGACATGACGATCCTGAACGACTTTCGCTCGAATCGGAGCAAGACCGCTAGATGCTACCTGGCATAGTACTATAAACGTGTTCTGTAAGTATGGTAGAAATTCACGACACTGCCGCCGCCAGTTCATGATCACCCCGTCTCGCATTACTCTACTTCGTCGAACGCCGTGCCATGCAGTCATCATAGCATTCCTTGTATGCCGGATTGGTGTAACCTTTGCTAGTCTTGGGATTAGGTATAATCCTCCCTTGATTTTCAAAGAATTGTGTATGCTTCCTGGTGCACTCGTGATAACATGCCTCTTCTTTCGCCTCTTTCTGCACTACATTGTTAAAATGTTCAATCGACAAGATAACACTTGGCATACGGTCTGCGTGTCCTGTACTGCGGTGGCGCTGTTACCCCGGGCCGCAATCGGGTAAGCAAGGACCCCTTGAAGCTGGACAAGGGCAGCGACCAGATAGATGATAAAGAATATGCGTGATGAGAAGGAGTTCATGGCCATGAGCAATGTGTAGACCCGCTTTGAAAATGACACCAGTGACCAGCACTGCTTGAGGGGGATAGTAGACTCGAACGCAGCATTCGATATATATCGAGCCTTATTTGACGGCTTTATTTGACTTGAAGCTCCGACTTCGTCGGCTTTAAACCTTGCTCGGTTTATAAGAGAGCGAGTATCGATGGCATGGTGAGAAGGGCATATCTGTTATACGACAATCTTGTACATGAGCGCAGTCTGCATATCTAATAATTTTAATCGATGGCCCACCAAATCATATTATTCAAAAATAGTTGAAAACTTATCGGAGGGCGGCGATTAGAAAGTCAGTTTTGAGTGATCGGTGTCACATGTGTACATGCAAAACCCCATGATGCATGATGACGTGTGTTACGGGAATGGCCACGAGATGAGTGTCATTTGCATTGATAGCCCCGTATAGATTGACGCTCAAGGAGGCCCGGGCAAAGGGGAGCCAGAGCATATCGATCAGAATATCATGATGTCAACTTATCAGGCAATCACCACGAGATCCGGTCATCCCTTTGCCCAGAAATTTAGCAGGTGGCGGATTAGTAAAATTGGAACCATACTTATGCAAAGTGTTGAGAAATTCAGACAAACTATTAGAGCTCTGTTCTGAAGCAGGGCAGCTCAGAGCTACTGGTATTGCTAGAGTTCCCGTCTTCTCGATCCGAGTCTGGTTTATCATCTTCCGTATCCTCGCTCCATATTTTCTCGTAGACTGTAACTACGAGAGGAGCAATTACACTTTTTGACATAAACTTGAGTAATGGGTTCGGTGAGGGAGAGAGATAGGAGCCTCCTCGCTGATAGAAGAATGGACTTTAGAGTGGAACATGAAACCAAAGGTACTGACAGTGACAACACTTGTGGGCCAAGTATTAGAAAAACATTGCGCAATAGTACGACAAGGAATGATTCCTTCGGGATTGGGACATTGTCCAGCTTCTCGACTTGCACCACATTGCAAATACTGGCACAGTCGTTGAGAGTAGTCCCAAAACCAGCTCGAAATCTGTGTCTCGGTCCGTCGTCGTTCCCCGTGAGGTCCCAAAGATCGAACGCCGAATTTGCGCAGGAGGCACGTAATTTATCGATTAGTAGTTTTGCGTAGCCATCAACCCGTGGGTATCCTTTGCGACGTGCATCGAATGATGCAAAATAGGCTTACCGACTTCAACCAAGCGGGCAGTTGTAGCGCGTCCTGCATGGCCCGAGCGCACTGTATTGCAGTTGAAGGCCACCCTTGGCCATCGTCGTTGAATTTGTGGTGGATCACGTCACTTCGAATTAGATTTATATATGAGAATGCGGTCATACTGTTGTAAGTGCGTGAGGAGAAAGGACAATTCCAGGTCCTTATGAGGAGATTCCGAGGCCGACTAAAAGGGAGGCTTTGGTGCTAATCTAAGAGTCTTTGACTCGGTAGTTGCGCGGTGGATAGGTATCCTATTGATTATACAGTGACTCACAAAACTTGTTCAGATGACCATCGTACATCCAGACTCCACCTCAGATACCAGATTGGTGAGATTGGGATGTACCTGGCAGCATCTGGCAGTCTTGTTCCGATTCGAGTGAAAGTCGTTCACTGATGTCGAGGTATGAATGATATGCGCATCTGGCGGAACTTCAACTTCATGAGCTGAGCATCTTTACTTCTGAACTGCCTTGTTAACCGGCATATCTCCGTTGTGGATATGGGTAACACGGCCCCAGTGGCGTCGACGAATCAAGGACGAGACTGGTTTCAACGTGAAAGTTGGAACAGAACGTCTGTCCTACGTTGCAACAGCAATTTCTTTACGGGCGGTAAGTGGAGGTCACCGTGTTCGATTTTAATCAACAGTTTTCTCAAAGTGCAGCGACAGCACAGAGAAATATAATCGTGACACCCTCTTTTGACGGGTTTGACGGGCATGTATGCGGCACACCCGCCTCCGCAGCATTGAGCACAAGTTGGATGCTTGTCATGGTGGAGCATCAGTCGAAGGCTTTATAACATCCTGCTTCCTCCATTCCGGTAACCAATGTATAGAGAACGAAGGTTAATAGGGCAGTGAAGTGAAGATGATGCCCAGCTGACGAAGTTGAAGAGTTAGGTCCGTGCGTGAGCAAGCGTCAGGCTTTCACTCGAACCGCTGAATGCTACCTGACACCAGTGGGACTACAAACGTGTTCTGCCAGAGAAGATGTAAACGCAGTCCTACTAGGTAAGTAATATGTACCGTTGCCCAGCCGGGTCAGGTCGATTTTGATTCCGAAAAGGCCAAATTTGAAGTTGTACCTGGGGTCCTGGAACCGCTGTTTGTGGAGTGTGACCCGGCCTGATCTGCTGACGCCTTGAAACATGATACAGCAGCAGATCAGTTTGTACGCGAACTGAGCCAGCGGCCAGCCTGCATTTGTATGAACTGAGTCAGCAGCTGCATTTTTCTCATGTCTTACAACAACAATCCAACCGGAAAGAATCAACACGGAATCGTTCGTATGTGTACTCTGCAATATATTGCGGAGTTATGCTCATTAGATCCCGGTGGTGACAGCCAAGGCTGATGATGAAGTTCTTGCCAACGCACTGCGCTCCTACCACAGAGAACAACTAACCAACAATTCGAAAATCTCAGCGCGTTTATTGAGTGATCATGGGATTGAAATGAGGCAAGACACAGTTACCCTTTTCATCTGAGTCGCCAAGCTGACGCGCTGGCGGTTGGTAGTGACGTGACTGTTAAGCGACGGCGCAAAGCACTTGGTCTCACTGGAAGTCGCAACAACACCAAGAATATGCCTCAACAGGAGGCAGAGCAACTTGTCCTTGGGCAAATGGACAAGGATCCATCGAGGCGCCAAGGCGTTCGGACCATACAAGCGAAGATTGCTTTCGATGAGGGACAGCACTTGACGAGAAATTTTGTGTCCAAAGTCATGCATGTGCATGACGCTGCTGGCTTCCAGTACCGTGATCCCAGCTCCAAGAGGATTTTTCGTGTCAAAAAAGTTCCAATTGGCATTCATGAGCGTTGGGCTGGTGATGGCCATGACAAACTATATAAAATTGGATTTCCGATCTGGGCTGTCATTGATGATGCTACGGGGAGGTGGCTCGATGCATGGGTTGTGCCCAGCAATAGGATGGGGGTCATTGTTGGTTACCTATTTCTTTGCCTTGTCGAGAAGTTTGGTGGTGGGTTCATTTTATTAGCATGCTAATGGGTCATGGCTGCATGGCCACTGCTTCAGGAATGCCGTTACAGTTCACAACTGACTGTGGCTCCGAGACAACGCAACTCTATGGCTTGGCTACGGCCTTGAGGTTCGTACTCTCCCTAACTGCCCTTTATCACTTGAACCTGATGTGCTCGTAATGTTGCTAAAGAGAGATATTACATCCCGACATTGACCTTCAAGAACTCCCAGCACATGTTTACCTGCGAAGTGTACATAATATATCTATTGAACGCTCATGGCTGCGACTTCGCCTGGACTGGGGTGACAATGCTGTCATTATTTTTGAAAAGGGTGTCACTGAAGGGATATACAACCCCGACAATGCACAGCATTTGTGAGATTCTATCAGCTTACTATTGTTCAATTGTGACTCTAACTGGCCGCAGTGAACTCGTTCAATGGCTTTGGCCTAAACTCTTACGAAAATCCTTGAAAGAGTTCATGGACTTCAGAAATGGGGCACGAATGCGCAAGGACAATGAAAAGGCAGGCCCTTCTGGCATGTCACGCAATGAGGCCTTCAGCTTGCCCGAGAATTGGGGTGGCCGTAATTGCCTTCTGGAAGTTGATGTTAATATTATCTGCGAGCTGAAGAAGGCAATGGGGGGTGACCAAATACTTGAGTTTGTCTCTGCAGAGTTCTCACAACGTGCAGAGGCTGCATATGATACGTTGGCTGTCGTAAATCTCAATTTAGAGAACGTGTGGTACGTATTTTGTGATATGTATCCTTTAGTTTTTGGATCCCAGTAGCGCTACGTGACAAATTGGGAATATATTGCCTCACAAACACATTCGCTACTCGTAGTAGATGGATCATGGTAGACAAGGCAGTGGGGCTGGTGACTCAGCCAATGATCAACCGATGTGTTGTCCACGCCATGCGTGGGATACATGCGGCGTGTGTGAAATGGCCAGCGTGGCCGTCCATTGAAGCAGTGTTTGTGATGAGTATCTTGTCAAACTCAAACATAGACAATTGCCTACAGTATCGGGAAATATGGTCTTGTATAAAAGACTGTTTACTCCCACGTGTTTGCTACTGCGTCAATTCGTCAATTCGACTTGAAAATGATTCACATTCAAGTTGAAGTCATTTATGTACTATGCCAGATGATCGCAATGTACCACTGGCATCTGCTGATCCTGCGAAGACCGAATGATGTACCTGCTCATAGGGATGTGGACACAACCTTGCACCTAGGGGATTTCTCTCTGAACACGCACAGCAGGCACTGAAGGAATTCCAAGAGGACGTGATCCAGATGTTAGCTGAGAAGACCATCGGACAAGCTGGGGAATTCGATTACTCTGGATCTCAGGCAATAAAGGCCTTGAAGGAGGAAGGCATTTATACCATCCTAGTCAACCCGAACATAGCGACTATTGCTACCTTCAAGGGTCTTGCAGATAGGGTGTATTTCCTTCCAGTCACCCCTGAATTTGTCCGAAAAATAATCAAGTTTGAGAAACCCGATGGCATATATGTTACCTTTGGTGGTCAAACAGCTCTCAATGTCGGCGTTAAGCTCAAGGACGAATTTGCGGAGTTGGGTGTCCAGGTTCTCGGTACTCCTATTGAGACAATCATCACGACAGAAGATCGCAAGCTCTTTGCAAGTGCGATGGAGCAGATTGGCGAAAAGTGCGCCCAGAGTTGCACGGCCACTAATCAGGAGGAGGCTATTGCTGCAGCCAAGACAATCGGTTTTCCTGTTATCGTTCAGGGCGCATACGCTCTTGGTGGCTTGGGGTCTGGATTTGCTCAAGATGAAAAGCAATTGAAAGCCCTTTGCGCCAAGGCTTTCGCGACAAGTCGTCAAGTCCTAGTCGAGAAGAGCATGAAGGGCTGGAAAGAGATTGAGTATGAAGTGGTTCGGGATTGTCGAGATAATTGCATTACCGTCTGCAACATGGAGGTCTGTGACTTCAATATCTGGATTATCTCGGATAATCTCAATCTCATCCAAATATAGAACTTTGATCCTCTCGGAATCCATACTGGAGATTCGGTCGTTGTTGCGCCGTCACAGACGCTCTCAGATGCAGACTATAACATGCTTCGCACGACGGCTATTAACGTGATACGGCATTTAGGCGTGATCGGCGAGTGTAACATCCAGTATGCGCTGCACCCAGAATCTCAGGAATACTGTATTATTGAGGTAATGTTAGCTTTGATTGGCTCGACCAATGAGTGATGGAATTTCAACTAGGTCAATGCTCGTTTGTCGCGTTCCTCTGCGCTCGCCTCAAAAGCAACTGGTTATCCTTTGGCATTTATTGCTGCCAAACTCGGCTTGGGTATTCCTCTCAATGAAATCAAGAACTCGGTCACCAAAGTAACTAGCGCCTGCTTTGAGCCCAGCTTAGACTATGTCGTTGTCAAGATTCCCCGTTGGGACCTGAAGAAGTTTAATCGTGTCAGCCGCCTGCTTAGTAGTAGCATGAAGAGCGTTGGTGAAGTCATGAGCATCGGACGAACATTCGAGGAGACAATCCAAAAGGCCATTCTAGCAATTGATGATCGATTTACAGGCTTCGAGCGTGTACGTCCTATTCTCGTCAATACTATTACCTCTAAGTATCCATCTGCAGAATGACTACGTGGAGGACGTTGACGAAGAGCTGACCAATCCAACTGACAAGCGCATCTTTGCCATTTCTACTGCCTTTTATCGTGGCTATAGCGTTGAGAAGATTTGGCAAATGTCCAATATAGACAAGTGGTTCTTAACCAGGTTGGAACATATCTTCAAGATGGAGCAAAAGCTTTCGTAAGTGTTCTACCGTCGATTTTATTTGGCATCCTTTGACGTATCCTAGGTCATTCAATGCATCAACAGTAACTCTTGAGCTCCTCCGTCAAGCTAAGCAATTGGGCTTTTCTGATCGTCAAGTGGCCATTTGTTTAGGGTCGACCGAGCTTGCGGTCCAAACAATCCGTCAAGAAGCTGGTATTTTCCCGTTCGTCAAACAAATCGATACAGTCGCCGCAGAATTCCCCGCGTTCACGAATTACTTGTACATGACCTACAATGGCGTTGAACATGATATACCCTTCCAGGACCGTGGCATTATGGTGCTAAGTTCGGGCGTCTATCGCATTGGTTCTTCTGTCGAGTTCGATTGGTGTGCTGTTCGAGCCATCAGGACGTTGCGGGACCAAGGACTGCCGACGATCATGGTCAACTATAACCCGGAGACTGTTACATTGTTTGGCCGAGCGGAAGCAGACAGAGCGGAAATCCCAGAGCGGTAAGCGGCCCGAGCGGAATGTGCCGTTTTGCTGATCAGTGGGCGACTTCATAATTGATGATGTCACGACTGTGACAATGTGATTTCCACAGTAGACCGCGTTACTGATCCATGAGGCATGCTCGCCCTTTAACGTTTTCTTTCAACAGTGATAAGTGGGTCAATAATATTCAATAGCTCAGCTGATATATGGCCCCTGCTGTGCAGAATCCGCACGCACTTGGAAAATCAATCGACAGGCGGAACTATGTCACACTACTTGTGTCACTGTAACACTATTTGTAAGCACACTACTCATTTTCGCATTACTACTACTTTCCCCTTGTACCCAAAACCCAAACCTTAGTAGCTGGAGCGAGTGCAGCGCGACAGGGCTATCAAAATATCATTACCAAAATTAATGATAAGCCCTTCATCAAGTGCCGTTCTGTCTTGTCAGCTTTCGCTTGGCCTCCAGGCCGGTGCATCGGGAAGTGGCAGAAAGCCTATAAGCAAATACCGGCGCTATTCATTCACCGTCATTGTGACGAAAGCAACCTATATATTTCTGCGATGACGTACTATTCAATACTAAAGTGAGTGAGTGATTTCATATACCAACTTGGCGCCTGGGTATCGGTGCTCAAGACCTGCGTTTTTTGACCACTTTGGGCCATTTCTGTCCATGCCACGAAAACGGACTTTTACATGTTCACAAGCTACAGCCCGACATCGTTCGAGGAAAATGAATGCCATGTTTGACATACTTCAATGCAAAATAGTTGGGTGGATGTTGGGACATATGTATGTCGTATTGAGTCACCGATTGGATCTCTCGATCCCCCAAGTTCAACTGCATGAAAACATCGCATTCCGCTCCTGCCAGGCGGCGTAACGCCGTAGTAAAATTCATTCACCTTTTTAGAACAACTTCTGCCACCGTGGACGGAAGAATAGAAGAGGCAATAATCCCCAATGTCATTTCCATCCGTTGAGACTGGATTGGTCTGCGTTGACATATGTCTAGCGTTCTTTTGATTTTATTTGATTTTATTCCGATGTGTTTTGTTGTTCTTTCACAAGCGTGCATTGTCCACGAGTCCGACCAATGTGATGAAAACGCCCCAAGTTGACTCATGCCGTTCTTACACATCCCAAGACATGCGCCACACACACGGTCGTCCGGAAGGACGCTTTTCCTTGAATGGACGGAGTCACGAGCAAGTATATCTTACGTTATCTCACTCACTGTCAGCGCTTCAGTTGACAAGCGATATTATTTTTAGTTCCAGGTCACTGTGGTCCAAACACAAGTACGGGATTCGGCTTAGGTACCGGCCCCTACTTCGAAACGCACTACCTTCAGAGGATTATTAGATTCCTGTGGGCGTGAGTCCTATTGCGATGTAAAAGAGTTTTGATATCATAGCATCCAGGCTAGTCTGACCGCTTTTGCGTGGTATCTTGGGTTAGCAGCTGCATGTAAATCCTATTGGAGGTATCGTGAGACACGCAAAGACTCAGGAGCAGCCAGCCAGTGACTCTATCTTCGCACAAGGTACCTCTACTAGGCCGGATGCAGGGATTTATGCAAAACGATTTTATTAGATGGCTTGTCGTTAACATGTGTGTCATAAACGGTACCAAAGTATCTCAGCGAATTACGTGGTATTCTAAAAAGACCCATGGACGGCTCCTACTACCACCTAGTAAGTGCGAGATGAAAACGCTAGTGAACAGAATCTGCAAAATAGATGAGCCGGGGAGTGGAATTCAACTCCGAGGACGCGACAGGTTGATATCAGTCTCTCTAGCGCGGCGCTCTGTAACGCCGTGGCGACATCGACGACTGATGGAGCTCGCGATGTGACCACGTGAGAGAGTATATCTAGTTCATCATCCTTCATCCACTGAGATTCCACATAGATGCTAAACGTCGGGACCGGAGGTGTGGTGCTGCAAACGCCGAGGAAGGCCCCTACGATGCCAAGACATGGAGGGGACAGGATGCCGCATGCTGCCCATGCGCCTGCATCTGCACAGGATGCCGCAAGCCCAAGCATGCCGGCACGAATCGTCCGACGCCGAGGAAGGCCCCTACGACGCCAAGATGTGGAGGGGACAGGACGCCGCATGCTGCCCATGCGCCTGCATCTGCCAATACGTGCGTTGTCAACATGTGTGATGGTTGGGATGACGAATCCCATCTCACTGACAATCAGTAACATTGGCCACGCGGTTTCTTTGGCCGACTTGTGACCAACCATCAAAAATTTGTTCTTCCACCGAGCAATGCCTGACTGTGGCATCTGTCAAAATTGGTTTCCCCGTCTAGATGAAACCTTGCAGACCTGCGCAAAGTGTAGAGCCAGGAAGCCTGGCATGTCCGCAGCTGAATATGCTGTGATCAATGTGCGTGACCCTTTTTTGGGAGTTGGGTCTTGAAAGTTGAACAAAGCGTGAAATTCAGAATAAACCTCAATGTGCCGCTTGCGGAATTATGTCGGCCAATCTCAGGAACCCAATCTGTAGTGGATGTATCACATACTATCGTACGTCTGCCAGAACAAGCGCTGATGTGATGCGTGCTCAAGGTTTTCAGAGGATGGGAATGACATACCGTACAATCTCCTTCGTTTGCCAGGATTATCAACCCTCCTTCTTAAGCCCATTCTGGAGGCCCAGCCTGAGATTCACCGTGGTGCAAGTCTGCAATCAGCCGTAGCCAGCACGATACTTGAATCTGCCATCGCTCATCAGAATCGTGCTTCTGACAAGCGCATTGGCATTGGGTCTGGGCCAGTGTCCATAGGGCTTAGCGCCGCTGGCTCGGGACTCGGTCAATTCCGGAATCTTGCCAAAGCCAAAGCCGTTCAGGAGGAGAGGAAGGCGAAGAAAGTGGAGGCACAACTAAAAAATGTGGGAATAAAGATTGTTGCAACAGTATGGACAGCAGATGGGAATAAACTTACCCAAGTAAGCAATAGTACAACGCTGAAGTTGTGATGCGACTGGCAGCCTGATGATGTAAATAGCAAGGACAAATCCGGGTGTCTGGTGTGTATGAACCAGTTGAAGGTGTGAAGAACGCTCTTGACGACATCTTGCAAAAAGTAAAGTCGACTTTTGAAAAGTTATTTCCAGCAGCCGTTCCACTTACATGGTAAGTGGTATTGAAGTCAATTTGAGTTGTCGACTCACCCTTAAGTTCTGACACAGGCCCGCTATTACAATATATGCGCATGAAAGCAACACAAAATTCACATCCCTCCCGCACTTGGACTGGGAGTGGACAACGAATGACTTGTATAACGAGTTTGTCAAGGAACGTTTTGGAAATAAGGCTATGTTGGCAGTGAGAACTGTTGAGATCTGCCTGGTGTATCAGCACGATGACATTGTCAGTAACGTTTTGCTGTTTATCAGCTTCAGAATGATCTCAAACTGCATGATTAGCATCACACTGAATATGGCGGCTCGGTACAAATTTTGCTGTGACCTTGTAACGTGCGAATAAGGACCCCATCGTGATCGCGGAATCAAAATCGACCTTTTTGGAATCAAAATCGACCTGACCCGGCTGGGCAACGGTAAATATGGTAGAAATTCACGACACTGCCGCCATTTCAACGAGTGCCACCTCACACCCTATCTCGCTTTGCGGCTCTACTTCCCTGGTTGATGCATTTGTCGTAGCAATCCTTGAACGCCTGGCCTCGGACAGATTTGCCACCCTCGCGATCAACTATCAGATTCCCGTGAGGATCGAAGGAGTATTGTCGATGCTGGCCTCCGCACTGATTATAACACCCCTCCTCTTTCTGTTCCTTCTGCATTGCATTGTTCAGAACGTTCAATGCTCAATCGATGAGATAACTTAGCAACACTTACTTCGATCATATCGGCGGCGGGACTCTTTGTCTGCCCCGTCGGGTATGCAAGCACCCCTTGAAGCTGGACAAGAGCAGCAACCAGATAGATGATAAAGAATATGCGTGATGAGAAGGAGTTCATGGCCATGAGCAATGTGTGAAAATGAGACCAGTGACCAGCACTGCTAAGGGGGAGTAGGAGGAACGTGGGATTCGATATCGAGTATTTGACGGCTTTATTTGATCAGAATATCATGATGGCAACCAGGGGCTACGAGATCACATTGATAACCCCGTATAGCTTAACTACCGTTGCCCACAGGTTGAACTTGAATCCGTTTTTCTGATCATCCAAGTCACAGAGTCACAGATGAAGAGATAGTAGCTATAGTGCAAAAATGATGACTGGAGAAGGTCATATAGATGTTGATGAGTCCAATGAAGACGACGAAGATGATCTTACTGAAACGAGTCGTCAAGATGTTGTTGTCCAGATGTGCGAGAGGCTGGAAATCGGGCCGTGTATAAAATTTGGCCACTCTTGGACTTCATTGGAGCCACTTAATCATCTGCGGAGATTTCAGGCGCATTTGCGAGCCGAGGCGCTGAGGAGTTGAGAAATACGAAGCAGACGCGTGCATGTGGTCCAAAAAGGAAGGTGTCACATGTCACGTATGTCACAGTACGTAGTGTTGCATCGATGTCATAATAAAGTACGGAGCGCGGCACAAGTGCCGCAGACCCGCTACGTTTGACTTTTTTCTACATGATGTACGCTCTCTTATTATGTTTCTGTGAGGATCTCCATGATTTTCTCTTTTTCAATCACCAGATCTTTCGGCCATTCCTTATTTTCGCATGACAGTAATACATTTCCATACCAATGTTTTGTTTGGGTGCTCAACATGTGGTTGCGAAAGTCGGAGGACGCGGTGCGTTGGTCTAGGTGAAAGATAATGCACTGCATTTTCCCGTAGGTTTCGCTTTTCCATTCGAATCTTGTTTCTCGTATTCGGTCGTGATCCCTCGGGTTTAACCAAACTGTGTAATCCCAAATGTCGTCGACGTTGTTAGCTTGTTTCGGAACAGGGACGAGGATAGGTCTCGTGCACCATTCTCCGAACAGCAAAACGTTGAGGTGGCGCTGAGAAGGTCATCCGAGTTTGTTTGTGAGGTGAGATATATGATAGATCCACGTACATTTTCTTTACGAATCATGTCGGCGAGCATTTCGCATGCAAAATCGTCCGGGATCGTGAGGAAGGGATACATTGTACTTTTTTTTCGTCGTATGATTTTAAATAGTCTTCCATGTCGGGTTTTTGTTGGGTTATGACGTCTTGTATGTTTCGGTAATGTCTTTTGTCTAGGGAGTGTGTCAAACTGAATAATGTGATAGAACTACGTTCGAAATTATAATTTACAAGTGTATGTGAAAATCAAAATCGCTGTACAGATAAGAGATGAATAGTTTCAAGGACGTAGTGGACCCCATCATCATTCCATGTCCATTCTTATTTCCGTTTCTTCGTTCATATGCGGTGTCCTTCATTTTCCCTTTTCCTTTGTTCACTTTTTTGCGCGGCACAGTCTTCGCCTTGAGTTCAGAATTTATCTGTGTTTTTTTTTTAGTAATGGCACGTGTCCGAAATTGAAAGTCATACAGGCTGCGTCGATGTTGAAGCGCTTGTGGAGGCGTACGACGATTGACCATCAGTCAAATGGAGGTCTGTTTTTTTTTTCTTAGTTTTTACTGCGAAGAGGCTGTCGAGGGCATCATCCGTTGCGTCACGTTTGCCTGTCGCTTTCATGTCATGAGAGTAAAAGGTAGGCAATTTGGCCTGCTGAGGAATTTCTGCTTCTTCCTCGGATGGTGCGAGAACGTGAATACGTTCCACGTGAAACTGATAAAACTATAAAATCCTCTTGTGAAACGGTTTTTTTTTTCTGTTAATTCGACTTGCCTTTCTAACACCATCTTTTTGTTTGTCTTTCATTTTGAAAACAACCAATTGAACTTTCATGAGAACAATGGTGCCGGGCTTCATTTTTTCGTACATATCCCATGGTGCTATGAGGTTTCCATCTTCGTCGTAAACGTGTCGTTGAATGAGTTTGGCGAAATTGTGTTGAAACATTGGTCCACCATAGTCGGGTAGCAATTGTGGATTGTAAAGGTCTCCGACAGATATGTCTCGAGCGTGATGTTAGTGTTCAAATTGGAGTGATAGAGACGATTTTGCGCCTTACCTGAAGGTGGTGTCG
Source organism: Amanita pallidorosea (assembly GCA_023014475.1). Lineage (NCBI taxonomy): Eukaryota > Fungi > Basidiomycota > Agaricomycetes > Agaricales > Amanitaceae > Amanita > Amanita pallidorosea. The sequence goes on from JAEBUS010000057.1 coordinate 141,712, forward strand.
CCGTTGTTGTGTTGTCATTGTGAGTTGATGTTTTATCTCGTTCTGCGTAGACTCGTTTTGGCTTGTTTGTTTTTCTGCTGCTGAGGGCACGAGTTTTAGATGCAAGACTTTCGGGGACGACATATTTGGGACCAAAGTGGGTGGCGATTAGGTTCGGTTGCGTGTAAGGATCCTGGGATCGAATGATTTCCGTGACATTAGTCACCACAGTTCCGTTGTTGTCTTCCATCACGGCGTCAGTGTCTCTCAGCTTGTTCAGGTTGGACAACTGATATTCGTAGAGTAGTCTTAGTTCCGCGGTCGCATTTGAAGGGCAGCGCAGCATAAATACGTCCTTTATTTTGGACGCATCTGTCACAGGTAAGAACTGGTATGCTTATCATCTTTGTTTATAGTTCAGAAGACAGTCGACATACGTTTGTGTTGGAAGAACCTGCGTAATGATTCCCAATCGCAGAGTGTATTGTTCCTACTGGTCCTGCTGGCGTGATCTCCCCAAAGATTAATGTCGAAAAAGGTCTTCCGTCCGAAAATATAAATTCTCGGCAGTTAGATGGATTGTGTTTGAAATCGACATCCCACTCAAGATTGGCAAAGAGTGATTTGTCCAAGTCCAAAAGTTTGTTAATGATGTCGTCGTCTAGTCCACAGTCTGAACTGTTCTGGGAGAAGTTTGTGTCGCTCATGATGACGGATTTTACGATTTCAATTTTTCTCTTTAAAAGAGTGTGCTAATTGGCTTGGCAGGTCGTGGTGACATTCGTTTACAAATTGGTGTGATTGTGAATGTGGAGTACGGGATCGAACGGGTGGGACCTAAAATTTCAAGTCATTGTGTCGATAGTTTTGAGTTTTAATGATAGTTTTACCTTCCTGTTTGCGTCATTCATATGCGCAATGAAGGGACTGTTCTGATGCGTGATTATTTGATATCAGTTAATCACTTTTGTGAATCGGATTTGGTCTTACCTTGGGACGGTGCGGTCACTGTGACACCTTTGTTCCTTGTGTTAGGTTCGTTTCTGTCACTCTTTTGGGGTCCTGTCATTAATTCTACTTTGTTTCATTATTGATGTCGCAATGCTGGTGATGGTCGATTCGAAATTGTGAAATTGGTGAAGGTGGAGTACGCTGAATTTTGTTTGGAAATTAGTAAGAAATTTTTCACGCAGGTCATGTTCGTTTTTTTAGGGGTTATTGACATGTTTCAATCAGATCGTTGGCTTTTTGGGGTTGTCGTGTTTGGTAGTGTTGCTTGTGGCTGAGTGGCGCCGTTTCGTGTAAGGTCTGGAGCTGAATCGTGAAAGTTCAAGTTCTGCACATGAAATGTCCTCTGATGTGCCATGTTCTTTTATGGTTTGTAAGTGCAGGGTACGTATCCGCTTTTCCTCTGCTCTCATGTCCTGTGAAATGTTGCATTGAATCTTTTTTTTATTGAATGCTCTGAGGACGAGGAGGCCTGAGAGGGATTTCACACGGGAGATCATTACATAGGGAGCTTCTGCTCCACGACATGATTCCAGGTCAACAATGACGCGTTGAAGAGTTTGACCTTGTGATTTGTGTGCTGTCATTGTGAATGCCGGGATGATTGCACATTGTTTTCGTTGAAAGGTGAGAGAGAATCTCTTATGGTAGTTGAATCTGATTGAGACAGTGTCTGGTGTGATGGGGAAGATTTGAGGAGGAAGTCCAGGCATTGACGGTTTTTTGTTATCTGGAAGGAAAACGGTACATGATGTAAGGATGCGCTGTTCGTGTTCTGTCTTGAAATTGACAGAGTGCAAGTATCCCATGCTGCCATTGACCACTCCACTTTCGACGCAGACATTGTTTGTTATCATGATTGGCATTCCAAGAACAAGAGGAGTTTTACGCAATCGGTTATGAGTTTGTCCACTATGCATGCTTTCCAGCAGTCGTGCATAGGGGGTATTTGGTTTTACAATATCGTTATTTACGATATCTTCCGCAAAATACCAGTGAAGTTGTTGTTGCGTCACACAAGCATACTGATGTACGAGTTTTTCATTCAGAGCATCTTTGGTTGCATTGTCAGATACAATTACAGGGGCGTCCACAAAATCTGGCAGGATTGTTTGACACATACTGCGGCTCATGATTCTGTCGGAAAGAAGATTGAAGTCATTATCATTACAACTACCTGTTCGTAGCCGTGTCAGTAATTGACGAAATGGGGCATTTTCAGAACCTTTTTGTCGATTGTTTCCATCCAAGATTATGACTTTATTAATGGATAACCATAAAGCACATCCTCTTATTTTTCTTTGCACCAGCTCACTCAATCCATTGTATCTCTTAGGTTGTGATGAAAGACGAGTTTCATTGACAGGGGGTAGCTGTGCCATATCGCCTGCGAAAATCATGTTTATGCCTCCAAATGGTGTTGTCTTTCCTGTGGCCAAAATTAAAGCATCACTAATACGTGAGAGAAATTCGCAGCTGATCATGGAGACTTCATCAATAAATAAATAATCGACACCAGCCCAGAGAGCTCGAAGTTCACGTACAGTTTTTGAGGAAGCACTTTGGGTTTTGTAACTTCCGAGATTGAGAGCAGAGTGCAATGTTATTCCATTTATGTTAACAGCAGCAATGCCCATGAAAGCAGCCAATCTTAGTCGTCTTTCTTCTTTTCTCTCCATGAAAAATTGTTGTAATGCTTTAATTACACGAGATTTTCCAGACCCTGCAGGTCCGGAAATGAACACTTTAAGTTCCTCATTGGAATGTCTGGTGGCATGATCAGTAACAAGAAAGAATGCTCTTTTTTGATGTTCATCTAGTGTCCACAATTGTGCAATTTCTGACATGTGAGATACATCAGCTGAATTTGGAGTTTGTACACACAGTTGTTGTACATTAGTGTCTGTTGATTGTGTGAGGATGGAGCATACAGTAGTGACCTGATTTTCTGACATGTTTGATGTCATCATAATGGTTTCCTCCATTTGTTGTTCTCGCCATTTTAATTTGCGCCTTTCATACTCATTACTCCATTCAGTTTCTGTTTCACGAATAGTGTTAAAGTCATAGTTTATCTTGACATCAAGTTTTTTTTCTGCACAAAGTTGATATGGTAATGAAAAAAGTCCTGCAGCAAGTCCTTTCCTGATTAAGATGTTGGTGGATTGTGCTGAACGGTGATGCAAGGTGCAGGCAATGTCGTCAGCCTTTTCAAACATGGAGTGCATGTCAATGTCGCACTCATCTCCATCTGAAGACATGGCATCCCAGACTGCATCATGAATGTGCTGCTCTGACTGTTGTTGGTTCTCCTGTGGTGATGTGTGTTTTTGGCCAACATTCCGACGGTTTTGGTAATCTTTGTCTCGACTTTCTCTGCACTCATGCAACATTTGAAAGTTATTCATCACCTGAAGATCACGTTGATTGATGCTAGGGGATGTTAAGAGATTCTCAAATGCAGATTCCCATGTGTTTCTTTGACGTAGCAAGTCATGTGGAGATCTCCATGGTGAAAAGAACATGAGCATCAGTCTGCAATATTTCTGGTGACATTTTGGGTCATCCTTATGAGGGAGGGAGGGCCCAATGAGAACAGGGAGTGATATCTCTGTGTAATCATGAACTCGAATAGTATGTGTGGAACTTTCACTGTGATCACTTTGAAATTGTAATGTGCTTTTGGTAAGTGCTTGTTTGTTAATGACATCAAAAGGGATAGATTCTTCCACTTCTGAGGTTATGTTTGTGTCTGTAAAAGGATGTGGTGATTGAGTCTCCATGTCATCAGGATCATCAACCATGTCTTCAAGTTCGGTCTCATTAAAGTTAGATTCACTCTCAACACTGTCAATTTCTGATAGGTCAGAATTTGAAGTAAAATTTCTTTGGCGTTTGTACACTTTTTCACAATGAGAAACAAAATCCCACAGTGATAAAGAAAGTAATTCCACAGGACGGTAAACATAATCTGCAATCTGAGAACCTTTTCGCAAAAGTCCATTTCGTCCTGACACTCGAACACGAGTTTCATCAGTTTCATTATCTGGATTAAGGAAATCAGAATTAGCTGAAGAAAGTTGATTTATTTCAGGTGTGGACAAATCCAAGGGTACTATTGATTCAATGAAATTTTCAAAAGGTTTCCAGTATAATGAGCGAAATTTGTGACTTGTGTAATGGTCTGTGTGTTTAAGTGCAAAGAGAGCTACTTGTTGTGCACTTAACTCTTGGAGAGAAACAATCGCATTAGCCGCTTTCCGCAGGACAAATTTTGCTTGATCTGATGAATGGGTTTGTTCTGGTGTGGATTCTGCATGTAACGGATTTTGCAATTTGGATATTGCAACTTCAAGAGCATTGTAAACAACATGCATTTTCAGTTGTGATTTGGTAACATAGTCTGTTATGTAGTACAGAATTGCCTTTGCAGACATACCTGATCCAATAAATTTAATGTCCATGTTGCATCGTAAGAATTCTATCAATGTCTCATTGTAGTTATTCACCAGTCCATCAAGACATTGATAGGTCAATTCCCCAGTCTCTCGATTCAGTAAAGTATGTGGCACAAAATTTTCAGGATGAAGACCAAACCGACAAACATGAATGTCACCTGGTCCTTGACAATATTTGAAACATGTTGCAGAGTGTGTGTGTTTTTGGCAGACCTTGATGAGGTTATGAAGATCTTTTTTCCGACGACATTGAAATTGCTCCTCAATTTCACCCTGCAAGCAGAAATACCTCGAACTGAGCAAGCATGACTTGTGGATGATGGGACATCAGGAATTTCACCTGGATCATGAGGTACACATGTCGAAATATTATTTTCCAAGAATGTAAACAGTTTCTTTTGGAAATCCAGTGTAATCTCAGCCAAAAGTCGGGATTTGATCTCATTGGGATTTAACCCACCTTCCAACCAAATGAGCATGTGACAATGTAAAGTTCCTCTTCCTTGAGCCTCAGTGGCTCCATAATATCCTTTTGTAAATCCAAAAAGTCCTTGACGTTTGCAATCCTTTGAATACACAAGAGCATGCTTGAAAAAAGCACAGAGGTATGTGTCAAAAAACTGAGCAGCTATAACAGGATTCTGAGCGACAATGTGAGATTGATGAAAATAAACATTAGGTCTGTGAAACGGCAAATTATGAATGTCAATGTCCTCACCAGCCAAAAATAAAAGTAATGGATTATACACATCTGCAGGGTTGATGGTTACGAAAAATGTTGGTGCTCCAAGACTGCATATCATAGACCGGATCTCCTCTCGCATTACCACACGGGACGCATTGGATCCCATGACACTTGAATTTATGAACTGCACATCTCTCATTAAATCCTGGATGCTGTGCTCTTCTGTCCCAGGCGATGGATGAAAATTTCCGCTTGTGATCATTTCAGACACATGACGAATTGCTTCTGGAGATATTTCAGCATATGTAGACACTTTGTTTTCAAAATCCACACTTTTGACACGCATGGATGTGCGTTGTAGAACCTCACGTCTCTGCAGAATATTAAATGCAGTGAACAGGAAACTGGGATGACGTTGAAATCGGCGGTCAGACCAAGTCATTAAATGTTTCAAATGAGCTTGAAATCCAACAGGAGGACACTGACGAGGATCTTCAAATCCACCTTCCCCAAAGGGATACAGTGTAGGGAACATGGACGGAAATAAGTGAGGATTATTAAATCTCTCTCAGGAGTGTGTGAATGGCCCATTTGTACGAAAGGTTTACCTTGCATTAGATGTCGAAGTGCTGCGGATCGCATCTCCTCAGCAGTAGCGGAAGTGTCTAAATCAGTTATTACGACGCTTTGAAAAGGGATAGAAGTCTCCATGTCATTGTGTGGTGCCGGTTCAGAGGATCTCATGTCAAAATATCCTGATGTGGTGTCCTCATTAGCTTCTGTTATCTGCACCTGCTCAATGACATACGGAATGCCTCCTGCGTCGTCAATACGGTCCAGAACTGTATGATCTATGCAAATGTTTTGATATAAATGATTGTTATTTTTCAACCACACCAGCGCATCCCGCACAATCTTCGCACGAACCACAAGAGGCTTTGCTCGTGAACGAAGAAAATCAACTGTTGGCTTACTGGATCCTACGAAAAGGAGACAGACATGTTTGATAATGTCCTCAATGGAGGGTGGCAAGACACATGCGAGGTGTTGCACATCTTGGTGATAATATATAGTGTGACCAGTATATCCTCGTTGACCATTGACCAATGATGAGGATGACCGTTCCTCTTTCAATTGAACAATCATACATTTCAATCTAGTCAAAGTGATCATCATTTCCTCAATAATAGTTAAATTTTGCAATTGCGGAGGAACATCACCAAGGTACAAATGATTTGCCATGGAAAACTTGGGCACCTTTCCTCTCGAAAGACTTGAAAAACAAGAAGGACAAAGAATCAACGACCATTCCGAGCCTGACCGTATAACTCCTTCAGCAGCGAGCGCAAAAGTAGTTGGTGAAAATTCAAAAGTAGGCGTACTACTGTGTTCGACGGGCGAAATCAATAAGTCCAATTCCACGTCTGTGTGCGAGACAATGGAAGAAGAAGAGCGCATAATCAAAGAGTTACACAACGCACAAACAACCTGTTTCAAATTGGATCGACTTATAGCCGCCTCAAAGTTATGTTGAATCTCAGTCTTTAACTTGTTTGAAGAACACTCTGGCCACGACGAACGTGCGCTCGCAATAGAACAAGGCGAAGCGAAACTGCTGAAGTGAACTGACACAGTTTGTAAAACGGAGGAACCGAAAGCCTGGGAGGTAATGTGATGTCTCAGTTGAGTGTATAATTCATTTGAACTCCAACGTCTTTCTGACAGGTCAATGAAAATGGACAGAACGAACTTCAAAAAAGCGATTGTCAACAGACGTTGACAGTAAATGAGACACAATACAACCGTACCAAAGCTCGCACCAGCGACGACGGTGGGCAACTGATCACACACGACTGAACACGAAATTTGATTCGCAGTGTGTCCGTCACGACACGCTCCATCAACAAGATGTCTGAGTATGTTTTCTCTTAGGATCGCGACAGACCCAATATTGTTTAAACCATGATTAGCTGCGATGTTCAGAAGTTCCGCGCGGGTCAGTGTGTCCAACGTTTTCAACAGTATATCTACAGACAATTCAGAGAATGTTCGATTAATCGTCTGTAACCAAGCGTTCGTGCAGTCGTTAACAGACCTGTTCTGAGGAGTACGAAAACCCAGAGCAAGGAGGATATCACGCAACTTAACCATGTCGATTTGTCCAGCACATGCTTTTTCGTACACAATGTGAGCAAACTGACGCTGTACAGTGGGCATAGTATAACTTCGGAGAGGAAAACACCTGAAACCATGACCGCACGCACACATGCCAAGCAACAGATGATGTAGAAAAAGGTGTCTAGCACGAAGGCTTAACAGAGCATTGCAAAAAAGACCATGGTCGTGCAACAATGACTGCATTTGCTCTGCTGAGCAAGAAAATATGGAATTCGCAGCCACCACATACAAATCAATAAAGTCTGATACCAAAATCCGAAGATTAAAAATGCACTGATCGTGACTATCGCAAACGCCGTCATTAAATGTACAAGGTGTCACACATCCGCCATTATCGGCGGAGTCTCGATCAACACTGGGCCTTTGATTAGTACAGACTATGAAGAACTGTTAAAACACACACCATCGGTACGGGAGCGAGGTAAGGCGACGTGTCATAGAATGTTGTGCACGCACAACAAAGTCTTGAAATAAGCTGAACCATGCAGAACCTAATACGCACAGCGGAACATCGGCGACCTCGAAAAGTACACTGGTCGTGAAAGTGCCGTAATCCGAGTGAACCGTAACATTTCGAGTCATATTCGAGAGAACTTCAGTTGAACTGTGAGTGGAAGTGAATTTGGGAGGCAGATACGACGTAGAAGAGCGCAGATTCAGACGAGCCTCGGTCTGGAATTCTCCCAAATAGATCGTGAAAGACATGAGAGACATTGTGCGAGTGAATAACACAACCCCGCGCTTCGTTTAAGCAAGTGAAACTGAGGGGAACGTCATGGGAAAAAAGGTGACATCACATTGGGGCCCTAGCGGGCGGCCATTCAGAACCCGCTACTGACGTAGCGGGAATGCATTGAGTTTACCCTTCTCCCGACGTTATGCATTATGAGATGTTCAACTGTAAGAGTCTTGCCTCATATGGATCCCATGGTCACTCAATAAACGAGCAGATATTTTCTTGTTGTTCGTCAATTGCTCTCCTGGTAGGAGCGCAGCGCGAAGTTAGCAAGAACTTCATCATCAGCTTTGGCCGTTATTTAGAATCTGAGCATACCTATTATGTACGCATTACATTGCAGAGTGCACATACGAATGATTCCGTGTTGATTTTTTCCAGTTGGATTAGGCATGATATAAATGACAGACCAGTGCCAGTGGTAGGGCTATCTCGTGTTTCAAACCACTAGGAAATATAAGATAGGCATGCCGTGCCACACTTCGCAAGAAGCGGTTCCAAGACCCCAGGTACAACTTCAAAATTGGGAACCAAATTGTTTTTTCAACCTGACCCGTGTGGGCAACGGTACTTAACGCTCAGGGAGGCCCGGGCAAAGGGGAATGGCGATATTGTGTAACTTATGTTGGTGGGCATCCGCACAGGCAATCACCACGAGATCCGGTCATTTGCATTAGTCCTGTATGAGGGGCCTTTGCCCAGAAGTTTAGTAGGTAGCGGATTACAAACATCGAACCAGTGTCAGCACGTCAGTACTCGCAAAAAAGAGTTTCAAGTCAGAGGTCATATCTTGAGGTGCTGGCAGCTCATCAAAGATAAGAACACACAATTGTATTACACTGCTAGCCATTACGAAGACACGCACTGATCAGTCTATTGAGCACCATGGGAATACCATGTCAGACGAAAAACGCGAGAGCTCAACGTCTCCGAGACTTGCCTTTCCTCTTCTTTCCACTACCTCTACCACCACCGCTACCGCCACCACCCGCATTATCCAGAGGCACTTGTCCATAAACCACCACTTCTTCCCCACTAAACGTGTCGTCTTCCAACCCAGGAGCTACCAAATCATGAAATCGTTCTTGCTCCTCGACCGCCTGACGGTCCTGCGAGTCCCACCCACCCACATCGTCCTCAATCAACGTGTGTTCCATACTCGGTCCAGGCTCAGGGACAGGGATGACGTTCGACGCCGTCTCGTCTCCCCGCTCGAACCCGTCGAGCGTATCGCGACCCAAAAAGTCCTCATCTTCTTCATCAAATTCGAGCGGAACCAAACCCGGCGAAGGCGAGTCGCCCATTCTCCGAGGCAACAGATGCGGCGAACGGACCTTGTTGATCTCGCGTCTGAGCCTGCTCAGCCCCTCACTCATCCCATCCCCTATGGGGCGTATTGGAATGGAGTTCCTAAGCGTCCGCGGACGAGACCCTGGTGCGCCGTTGGGGTACATCGGCAGTACGGGCGGCGTCGCCGTGTATTCAAGGCCGCCAGCGAGGGCATTCGCAAGCGGCTCGTCAAACGAGGCAGAAAACCTGCGCGGGTCGCGAGTGTGGGCGAACCCCTCGATGAACGATTCCGACGCGTGGCTGGAGGGGAACGCGCTAACTTCAACTTTTTTGCGTACCTCAACCTTTTGCCCTGCAATATCTAGCTGAGAGCGTCTAATCAAGGCGTGATAATCTTCGCCCAGAATGTAAAACGTAAATTGGTGGGAGAGATAGATGGATCGAGGCAGAATCCGAGGAGAGCGGGAAAAAGTCGATAATTCTGCGTATGCGAGATAACTGAAAATAAGATCAGCAAAAATGTATACATCCCAGGAATCATCTACGTACTTTGGATGGCTTCCTCCCGCAGCCGAGCGAGTTGTCTGAGTCATCTCTGACAAAATTGGCTGCCGAATTTCCTCCCAGCCACGTCTGCGTTGCAGATTCCACGTGGCCATGATAGCATCCTTACCGATCAAATCATGAGTTGTGTTGATATCCGCGTTCGACTGCTTGCTAGACGCATTCGACGCGGCCGAGATGGAATAGGTGATAGATGCAGGAGAGGAGCTGAGCTTGCCTGCCCCGCCGAGTCCAGGAAGCGACGCACTGGTTGCACCCAATGCAGACATCGACACTGAGGCGGCAACAGATAGCCCTTGGTCCTTTGCCCGCACGTCCGTCGTGATTCGCCGGAGGGACAGCATGCCATCGTTGGGATCAAACACGAGTAGGTCCTGGTAGTTTGTCGGACGCGTGCGATGATGCGGACTATTGCCGGTTTCGCCGCCAAGATGGGCAGGAGACGTGGGCAAAAGGCTGCCAGGTAGACAAGCTTCGGACGAGTCGATAAACGTAAACGCCAAACATGTCCTAACTCGGTCACTCGCCGGAGGGTTGACCGCGCGAAGCCGCACAAGCGGGCTAATCTCCACCGAAGTCGGTTGCTACCCGCCTCCCCATCAAATTCATGTCCCAAATTCAAAAATAGAACACTCACCAACTCGCTCACGTTCATTACTTTGCCTTTGGTGTGACTCCGCAAATCGGCCTTGCCCCCATACGGATTGATGGCAAACACGTGGATGGTAGGTCGCCGCGTCCCAATCGCCACCCAACGCCCGTCGTGGGCCCAGGTCACGTCATCAATAATCGCCTGCGAACGTCCTCGGTGCAGGTGATACAGGCGAACCATCACTTCTGCACTGCCCACCGCAGCCTCCTTAGCGGCTTCCCTACCTGGCTTGGCGTGATCCCCTCCTCCAGTCTCCCCTCCTCCTCCTCCTCCTCCGAAGGTTCCCATTCCAATTCCAATTCCATTCCCACTCCCACCAACCTGCCTTGGCACACCCAAACTCGGCCGCAACTGATACACCTGCGACGTCTGCCCATTCGGGGGCACAACCAATATACTACACCCATCGCGCGAGAAATGAAGCCCGGCCACAGCCTGGCTGCGCGACGTGAGCCACTCCGCAACGGTGACAGGAGCACCACCACCACCACCAGCGCCCGTCAAGAGTGGCATCAAATCCACAATGGTGACGTACGAACCTTGTTCGGGGCCCGCTTGCGTGTTCGGCAGCACAGGAGACGGGTGCGCCTGTTCGCTCCCAGAATAGGACCGACCCGTGCTATCTTGGGACGTGGCAGACGTGATCGAGTACCGCCGCTCGCGTATGTCCCCCGGGTCCAGGTTGGCCCCCGAAGGCGCACTAGTGGACACGTACTTCCTGTGGCCCATCGAGTGCGAGTGCGAGTGCGAGTGCGGGTGCGGGTGCGGGTGCGGGTGCGGGTGCGGATGTCGACGGTAGTAATCGGCGTTATTGAGATGGGCCGACGGCTCGTGATGGGTCCCTGCCATGATATGGTTCTTGGCGGCAGAAAAGGCTATACCCCCGAGCGTCTTCATCCCGCTCAACAAACTCCCGCCGACTTTGATCGCCGCGCTGCCTAGCTCAGCTTGCGTCATGGACATGCTGAGTCCGCCAAGCCCAAACGGAGAAGTAGACGGCGAAGCCCTGGATGAATGTCCCGAACCTCCTCCAGAAGGAGAGCGCTGTCCGCGCTGGGCATTGGACGATGATGGAGGGGAGGCATACGCCAAGAGGCGATGCGAGAGCGCGAAAACAGGCTTGGGACTTGGGCCGTTGGCTTGTTGATCCTCTCCTTGTCCTTGTCCTGCTAAAAATACATGTTCATTGCTCTTGTTCTTGTTGTTATTGTTGTTGTTGTTATTTGAAGTTCCGCTCGTAAATAATTTAGATGCCAAAGTCGAATATGTAACAGGTGAATTATGTGCAAAAGGAACGAGAGAGTGAGAAGATATAGTGTATATTTCTTTGAGTGTAGTTGCAGAGTGTATTTGAAGCATTGCAGGGTTCGTCAGACTCTATCGTCCCCTCATCAGCATGCAAAAAAAAAGAAAAAGGGGTGGTAAAGGGCACACGTACAATTACGAGAAAATGTGCATTAGACTCGAACGTGACCGCTCGGCCGGCCAGAGCCACCTGCTTGATTAAAAATTGTCTAGACAGTGAATAAATAAAAAACGTCGAAGAATCCCTATGACTGTCCAAATTTACGCTGCACCCACGTCAGTTGTAATGTGAGCGTGAATAGGATCAGGACCCACATAACGCCGAGCAAAGGTCGATCTTGTGCATACGGATCATCCAAGGACCCCTGCACACTCGGTGCGGGCATGACAGCAGCATGGACAATCTCGCCTCCGCCAAGCCACCCAGGCGAGGACGTGTTGAGGTTCAAGACTTCACTGACCGAGGTCAAATTCGTGCAATCCCATATTTGAAACCCGGACGTATACGCCAGAATCAGCAGCCGCCTGCAGAAGAAGAGCGCATCAGTTTCGCACACGTTCCGGCGCCATCAAGGGGCGGTGGCACTCGCCTGTCATTGACCCTGTCCCACCTTGCCCATTGGATTGGCTCTACATGGGTCGCCTCCGACCCTGGATAGGACATGGCGCCCCGTGGGGCGGGGCCCGAATACTCTGCATAGTCGACAGTGCCATGTCTGTGGTGCAGGGCCTGTGCGAGACCCGAGCTCCGCGTCGTTGGCTGGCTGGCGGCTCGTGCGTGCAACCCCGACCCCCGTGGTGCGCCATCGTCCCCGTGCCGACGTTGAGCAGCACCAACGTGCGACGTGTCACTGACGTCCCTGGATGCGCTGAAGGAGCCAAAGCTGACTGGGCGCGAGACGAGTGGAGGGGAAGCCGCAGCGCGGGGGATGGGGATGGAGGAGGGGACGTAGGTACGCAATGTGCGCGAGAAAGATTCGAGTGCAGTCTGCTCCCTGTGAATCAAGTGTTGGACATCAGCTGCTTTATCTACCAATGACTGGAAAGTGAGAAAGGGCATGAACAAGTACGGGCCACTGGAAGTGGACGAGTGTGAAACGTGTGACCCCTCCGAGGCATGTCGTCTGTGAAGAAGTCGATAGGGGAGGAGGGGAAGGATGTCGTAAAGGTTATCTGTGAACATCAAAGCGTGGGGCTTGGCTAAATAGAATAGAGAGGTCATGCCAGCCACGCCTACGAACGCATGTCCATCACGATGTGTCCGCAATATGAATCAAACAAGTACCCGAGTCGGTTATCAGGAACAAACGGAGCCGTCCCCAATCGCAAGAAGGATCGCCAACAACCTAATAGAAATCGTAAATGGATAGAGGACTTACCGCGCAAGGATAGGAGACCGGATATGACCCGCTGACAGCGCGAGAGCGTCAATGGAGGGAGACAGAGCCAATGCCAACTCGTTGGGGGGGATGGGGGCGAATCGGGGCCTGACAGGCAGCGGGTGTGGGGACCGTACGAGGGGAACCGCGACCAAGTCCGACTTGCCCGATAGGTCGTGTATGATGGGTGGGAGTGGCGCTTGGATAAAGGGCGGGGACCTATGTCCGGATACAAGTCTTAGCCCGTTCTCGTCCACGTCACCGTCGTCATCCCCGTCCCCGTATTCGGGCTCGACCCGGACTCCTGGGACTGGGTGTGGCGGGACCAGTGCGGGGTGGTCAAAGTCGAGCAGGGTGATCAGGGTGGGTGCGGGAGAGAGGTTGGAGGCTGTCGCGGATTCAGGTGTTTGTGCATATGGGACGGTCAGATCGTCCGTGTGGTCTGAGGTAGGAAGGGTGATGGGAAGAGGTTGCGCGGGGGTTTGTGGGGAATTAAGGGAGAGCATATTGTCGATGCTGCTAGTGAGAGACATTGAGTGTGGTCCATTAGAAGAATGGTTTGCTGGCATGAAATATGGAGGAGAGGAATCAGAGGATGTGAGTCAGAATGACGTCCGAAGAGTGAGGATGGAAAGCGAGCCGTTGTAATTGAATACAAGGCACAAAACGGTATCAAGAGACGAAAAGTTGCTAGAATCGAGACGAATGCTGGACGGAGAGGAGGAAAGAGCACATTCGCTCTCTCTCGAGTCGCTGCCTTGACGGACACCCTCTTATCTGGCCACCTTGCATTTATGGAAACCAGTCACGTGGCCCGCGCTGTTTCGCCCTGTTTGGCCCTGTTTCGCTTGGCGTCTTCAGCCCGATGAGGTAGAGCGCGCCTGGGGGGTTACTTGTTTCAGCCAGGACAGCTCTATTTTTGCACCAACTGATGGCGACTACAAGGCTTTGGTTGGTAACGAGGGCAACTGGTCACTATTGCAGTGATAAATGGCTTATAAATCCGGATAGAGCCGTATACAGCTGTCACCTAGTTTAGGAACGGACACCGCATTCTGCATTCTTGTCTAAATCCAAAGGGCGCGAATGACTGGGCGGGTCCTTGATTGGTTTTATCGGGATCTAATCAGTTTTTTTATCTGTTTGCCGATAACGCCATTCCTGGCGATTAAATGGAGCGTTGGGCCGCTTTGGCGACGACCAACGAGCGACGCAGCTTCCATACAACGGAATATGGACAGAGGCAGCTCCATATGTTATTCACTTATTCCTTCCGATCCCGGTGTGCTAGTCATCCTCGTCGAGTCTAGTATGCGCATGACTCATCGGGGAGTTGGTTAAATGAAATCTGTAATGATGTCGTCTCGAGTCAACGACGATGAACATGGGATCAAGGCTGAGAACAGAGCACCTTGGCCAAGTCGAGTAGGCTGGAAGAACACTGCGGAATGTACGCGTCACCTCTGAATTTTTCCACACAACGCATCTGGAGGGAAAAAAAAAGTAGACCGTGAAAGGGAGTTGCCGTGGAATGGCGATGCCAATATTATTTTAACGGGTTCCCATCCTCGTGCTCGTGCTCGTGCCCCGTCTATGTATGTCAGCGGTTCGATCGGTACACACGACAAGCCCCTTCAGGCTCTTGGGGGAAAAGAGGTTTCTCGTCGACCGGTACACATGACAGCTCCTTTCAGGTCCCGGGGACGCATACAAAAGCATGGGTAACCCTTGATAGATAGATAGATATGTATACCAGTACGTGTGTAAAACGTGTGGATGTCTCGTGGAGGAGTGCAGTGGATATGTCAAAAAGGGCCCAAAGAAGGATGAGTTACTTTTTTTTTTTTCCCCTTTCCTCCCTTTCCTGTTTCCGGGATTCCGGCCTCGTGGTATCCGCGAGGCAAGCTTCGACGTGGACGCTATACGTACACCGCGTCACCTCAAAGTTTGGTGCTCCGACATCACCGTCAGCGTTTGCCCAGAGCCCAAAACCCAAAAACAAAATTGGCAGGTGTCAGCGGGGAGGCAGGCAGGCAGGAGGCCGTGATTTAGAGCTGCGGCGTTATCGCTGTTGATGATCGCGGCCTTACCAACACGCTGTAAGCACGCCACACGCGGGATTGGCGGCTGAAGATGGCCCAGGAAGGCAGCCGTGCATGGAGCAGCTACTTATCCCAGTCACTCGTGGAAGATCAGAAGGCAATTGAATCGTTCATTCATCAAAAAAATACTGCGGCCGGCAAGCAGGCAGGCTTATTCGTGTTGATGTGACGGCGCGTCAATGTTATATGAATAGCGGCGCTACTGCGGCTGTGTGTGGGTCCGCCAATGTGCTGGGCTGGACGGAGCCCAGGATATGGCGTGTGGGAATGGCGCCGAGAGATGTCGCACATCGCCGCGCAGCCAGAGTGGGGGGGGGGGGCAGCAACAACCAG
Source organism: Amanita pallidorosea (assembly GCA_023014475.1). Lineage (NCBI taxonomy): Eukaryota > Fungi > Basidiomycota > Agaricomycetes > Agaricales > Amanitaceae > Amanita > Amanita pallidorosea. Next base: position 157,381 of record JAEBUS010000057.1, read on the forward strand.
TAGTAAGGCAGGTTATGGTCAGCCACAGGGCCATGATAGGCATGTGAAGAATTGGGCGTGTTTTACGCTCGTCATCCCGCGCTTGTGATGGATTTGGCGAGTGAAAAGTAAGAATTCGGCTGTGCGCGGCGGCCTCATGTCAGCATGCGTGTCGAGTCCATCATGAATCACGCATCAGGATCAGAGAGCGAGGTAGGGGCGCGTGGAAGTGGAAGGCGGACCGGTGTGGGTGTGCTGCGGAGGCGGGAGATGACGCGCGCGATCAAAGCCCGAAACCGATGGGCGGGAAGAGGCGAGAAAGGGTGGTGGCGGGTCCTCGGACATGCAGGAAGGGTGAAGCGAACACGAGGCGGATGAGTGGGGATACGGACATGCGGCGGGACGCGGTGCGCTGGGGTCCTGGCCGCGTGACCGGGCGGGGCCGGCGCCGGCCGGGGCGGCTCGGGCGGCGTCGAAAGCGAAAAGAAAAGCGTTTATCAACCCGTCTTCTGTCCGACATGCTGCTCTCTCCCCGCCATGCCTGACAGTCCCTCCCAAGACTTCCACGACCCGCCCCCGCCCATCCCCACTCCCATTCCGCTGCCCAGCTCGCAACTCTTCTTGCCGACGCTCTCAAGGATGCCGACGCTCTACGTCGCGAGCTCGCGGTCACAAAGAAACGCGCCGATGACATCGAGCGTCGCTTCGCGCTCTTTCCTCTCTCGCTGATTCCAAGCTGTCACAGGCTGACTCTGCCCGCATCATCCAGGAATTCGACCAGCGGGCAATCGACGCAGAGGCTGCCAGAGACGAGTCCGAGTCACGCAAACGTCTCGTCTCGACAACTGGCTCCAGCTCGACCGCTTCCTCCAGACCATTGAGGTGCGTGCCGCAGATGCCCGCGCAAGCTTTGCAAAATTATCGCAGAGGGCGCCGGTTCCCTCATTCTCGCGACCCTCCCCCTGCCAGGCGGCATCCCCGTGCCGTATGCCTATCCACCTCTGGAAGTATGCTCGCCCTCAAATCACGCTAGAACCGCCTACCCTTCTGGCGGACGGCCTTCCCCACATGGCCATCGATCTACTCAGTCCCAATCCTTCCCTCCCATCCCCCTACCACCCCACCCTACCCCCAACGGAGCTACCCGCCGTCAAAGGGAGGAAAGTCTAGACAGGGCTGGCTACGTCGATGGTCTCCCTGGTCAGCCCCCGCCCAAAAAACTCAAGAGCTTTGGCGACGATCGCCGCGGTCGTGACGAACGAGCAACCTACTCTGACTCGGTGAGTATGCCCTGCAATCGCGACAAATCTAACGACACTAACCCTCTTTGTCGTAGAATCTCGCATATTTGCATCAGCGTCATCAGCCTTTGCCCCCGCAAGCAATTGACGGCCGCGAGCGCATCTACCAAGAACGCGAACGTCGTCTGCCTCAGGCACGGATGATTGTCCCTCCTACGGGAGGAGAGTCGGAACATCCTAATCACAGAGGACGCACCCGCTCGCGCTCGCGCTCGTCCAGTCACTCTAGCAGGAGCTCATTGTCTGTGGACGAGATGCTGCTCGAGGCTGCGAATGGAAATGGCACGCCCGCATCGGCGGGTGATACTAACTCTCAGCGCTCCCACCGTCGCCGGCATCATAGAGATGATTCTACTAATCAACGTTATCCCCCATCAAATGAATCTACATTACATACAATTCAACAACAACAACAACAGCAGCAGCAGCAGCAACAGCAACAGTCACAGCCACAAGGACAACAACAACCGCATCCTACATCGCAACGACCCCAGGGTGATTCACCACCACCACCTCAGCAGCTAATTCATAATTACAGGCCACGTGCGCCGCATGCGTCTGCGTCTGTTCCACTAGTGCCGGAAAATCACGTCGGCGCCATGCCGGCAGCCTGCCACGTGCAGACCATTCAGACTCACGTATTTGCGCCCGTTGTCACCGGAGCTCCGCAGAAAAAGAATAAATTTTCCGCTAGTGGAGCGAGTGTCGGAAATCTAGCGACTGGCACAGGTCAGTTTTACCGCCAGTTATTAGCGTGACTGGTGTTTTTTTTTTAAAAATTATTAAAAAAAATGTTTTTAGGATCTACTGATGCGCCGCCTCCTACGCCTCAGCATGTGTATCCTCCGGTGAACCAGCAGGGGCAGCGGATATGCCGTCAGTGCGGTATGCCGGGACGTTACAAGGAGGGCAAGTGCGTGGAGAAGTGGGGTCCTGGGCCAATGGGTCCAGGAACCGTGTGTGATCGGTGCGTGTGTGCTTATTTTTACGTTTTTAGGGGGTGGCTAAATAAGGTTTTGTAACGCCAGTTGCCGCAAGAAAATGAAACGGGTTGAGCGGAGGGGGAATTTGGAATCGCAACAGCTTTCTGCGACTAATTCGTTGAGCAATGTGGGTGGGGTTCAGCAGCATCAGCCACCACCACCACATCAGCAGCAACAGCAGCAGCAGCAACTTCAGCCACATCAGCAGGGTCAGCAGCCGAATCAGACTCAGCAGCCTCATGCGCCGCCGCCACCGCAACAGCCGCCGCAACAGGCGCAGCAAACACAGCCTGTCCCTCCCCGGAACGTGCATCAGCCGTCCTCGTCTGTAGGTTCTGCGGCGATTGATCGGGGATTGCATCGGACGGATACCCTGGTCAGTACAGCACAGCCTGCAGGGGTGTCGTCGTCGTATGGAGGGAGAGAGCGCGACGAGTCTGACGCGCGGAATGCGCTTGTGGCGGCTGTTTCCGGTGGAAATAGTGGTGGCAGCAGCAGTAGCAGCAAGATGGTGAATCCACATCATCATCATCATCATCATCATCATCACCACCCACAACACCAACAACAACATCAACAGCAGCCACATCAACAACATCAGCATCATCAACATGTGGGGGGAAGTGGGAATGGGAGGGGGGTGCCGTTGAGTCCACCTCCGGCGATTGCGTCGATCAATGATGAGTTGCCGGTGTCGAATGTGGGGCGTGGCGTTGCGGGGACAGGAGCGAGTGGAGGAGGAGGGTCACGGGTACAAAGTCGGCCGAGTTCGCGGAACGAGCGGCCAGCGTCTGGTGGGAATTCGAAGAGGTCACCGTTGAGTGTGGCGGGGAGTGGGAGCCAGAGGACGTCGATTTCGCCCTCGCAGATGGACGTGGACGCTGATGCGGATGCGGACGCGGATGCTGATGCTGAGGCCGAGGCGGAAGCGGAAGGGGAGGGGGAGGCCGAGGCGGAGGAGGATGTGGAAGTGGAGGTGGATCCCGATGTGGATGCTGAGATTGAGGGCGCGTTGGATGCTGCTGCAGCAGCGGGGGTGGTGTCTGATGCTGATGACGAGATTCTGGAGGCGGTGGGCGAACGTTGAGAGGTTGAGGCTCGTGTTTCCCGCTCCCGCTCCCGTTTTTTTCTTTTTCTTTTTCTTTTTCTTTTGGCTGATTCTCTCTCTCTCTGTCTCTCTGTCTCTCTCTCTCTCCTCTCACGTGTCATCCATCTCATTCACATTGTGGCTTCATACAAGTCTTGCCGTTGCTTTCTTATGCGCCATGCCACGCCATGCCATGCCATCATGACAATGACCCCTCACGTACGACCCAAAAAAATCTGTTTATTAATTTTTTTTTTTGAGCTACATACATACATACATTAAGTAAGGTGAAAAATGTGATATCAACTGTACAATCAAAAGCAGCGTCAGGGCGACGATCGGTTGATTGCCATAGAGAGTAATTAGTGGCTTATGCGGTATCGGGCCGTGTGCCGAGCTCGTGGAGTGCGTGTGAATGATGGCTGATGGTAAGGATCGGGTGGCTCCGGTGGATGCGTCAGCCTGGCAGGGGTGGCGTCCTTTACGCCGTTATTAGTTCGGCCATGATCGCTCTAGTTCTTCTCCTGGCAGTCGCATGCCTTGCCGCCTCCCCAGTCCAAGCCTCTGTGAAGCCGAAAGAGAAAGGGCCATACGACTATGTCAATCCGTATGTTTTCCTACTTAGCACTCAGATGTCACAAATGCTGCCAACTGACGCGCTCGTCGTCTACTAAACTAGACTTATCGGAAACGGCGGCGACACCCCCAATGGCTCAGGCGGGATGATACCCTCCACGGGTCCCCCGTTCCCCATGACTCGCCGGGTCGCACAGACGCACCGTAACTTTGTCTCGCGCGTCCCGTACAACTACTCCGACTCGGACGTGATTCGCGGGTTCCAGGCGACGAGGCAGCCCGCGATTTGGATGGGCGAGAGCGGGCCAGTGACGCTCGTCCCTGGCTTTGTGTCCGGACTCGGACGAGTGCCGGCAGTCTTGCCACCCAAAGTCGGCTTTGAGGAACGCGGGCTGAGAAAAGTGGCGGGGTCAGAGGTGGTGACGCCTGCGTATTACGCGGTCGAGTTGGAGGACGATGTGGGAGGTGGTGGGACCGTGTTGGTCGAGCAGTCTTCCAGTGCGTTTCTTTTTTTTAATTTTTTAATTTAATTTAATTTCATCCACCCCTCTCTCTCTTTATGTTGCCTGGTTGTTGGTTGGTTGGTTGGTTAGCATCCCGAGTGGGCCATTTGCGTTTCACCTTTCGTCCTTCCTCCAGCTCGTTCTTGCCCTCCATCGTGGTAGAAGTCACCCGTCCGAGCGTGATCACGTCCACGCCGACAAACGTGACGTATCCGACTGGGCAGGTGACCATTTCACCTCCCGTCCCTGCCAATATGCGTAGTCAAAACACCTGGGCCGCTGTTGCCTCGCCCTTGATCCAAGTATCCGGATACACGGACGAGAGACAGGATCGGATCATTACGCCGACGAGTATCGCGGACAACGCGAGCAAGTTCAAAGGCTACTTTTGGGTCCAGATCTCGTCGGCTCCCGCTTTGGATCCATTAGCGGCGGGGGAAACGGTCAAGTACGGTATTGTCCAGAACGAGACGACGGTGCTGGCTAATTCGCTTTCTGCATCCGGACCCCTTTTATCGGCTTATACCATCTTCTCCTCGGCCCACGGTAACGACTCGGAGTCACTGGTGATTGATGTCAGAGTTGGGACATCCCTCATCTCCGAGTCGGCGGCTCGGGCCCATATCGCTATAGAATCACCACCAACGAGCTCATTTGAGGATACCGTTCGCACGGTTCGTGAGAGCTGGGTGGAAAAGCTGGGGAGGATCACGATTGAAGGTGCAACAGATCCAGAAAAAGAGACGTTCTACACTGGCGTCTTTCATGCTCTGACGGTAGGGGTCGATTTGATTGCGCGCGGCATTTGTCTTGTTCTTTGACACCCCTTGCCTTTTTTTTTTTTTTTTTTTTTTTTTTGCAGTATCCGAATGAGCAAATTGAGAATGGCAAGTACTGGAGTGGATACGATGGCCAGGTTCATGAAGCCTCCGCGTCATATACTGGTTACTCTATCTGGGTACGCCCCTCCGCTGAGAGTGAGATGGATATTGATTTGCTTAGGACATTTATCGCGCTCAATGGGCTTGGCTCATTCTGATGGCACCCGAGCGACTGCCAGGTATGATCAACAGCATGTTGGCGGACTATAAAGAGGCACGTATCTCTCACTCGTTTCAACACGGAGTTTTTTTCTCTTTTTTTAACAAGTGATATAGGGCGGGTGGCTTCCCATGTGGAAAAACATTGTAGAGACGAATATCATGGTGATACAGCATCCAATTCGGAACCAGAGCCGCCACCCACACTCATTTGTGAAACGGTTCTAGGTCGCGACCCACGCGGACTCACTCGTTGCCGAAGCGGTTATCAAGGGCATTACGGGATTTGATCAGGAGCTGGCGTGGGAGGCTGTTTGGAAAGACGCCACCGTCGCGCCCGAACATGATTGGACTGTGCAGTACGTGATGAACTCCGCAGGGACAACAACAACAACAACAACAACGTGCTGACTCGTGTTTTGCCTTTTCAATAGATACTTTGATAGAGAAGAAGTGAGGATCGTGATCGACAACACATGGCAGCTCATGAATTTCCTTTCTCTCTCTCTCTTTTTGTTGTTGTTTATAGAATGTCGATTACGAAGTGAGGGCCGGTCTATCTTCGGTTTGCAACGTTTCCGGAAAGGGTTGGGTTGCGGATGATTTCCACTCTGAGAGCGCTTCGCGCACGTTGGATTATGCTTGTAAGCGATTGTTTCCCTTTTGGCTTATCCGTCCGTGGTCAGTAACGTCTCTTTAGATGATGATTACGCCGCGGCCATGCTAGCACGGGCACTTGGAAAGTCGGAAGAGACGGTCGATTTCCTTTTGAATCGTGCCATGAACACGCCTTTTCATATTTGGAATAAAGAAACCCGGTTCATGGAAGCGAAACATGCCAACGGCAGCTTCGCGGGCCCGACGGCTGGCTGGACAGAAGGTTCGCTTCCCCAACTTGGCTTCTTTCTTCTTCTTCTTCTTCGGCACAGCAATAACATAAGAAACCGATCGGTTTACAGGAGACATGTGGGCGTATTCGTTTGATGTGGTCCATAATATTCCTCGCTTGATTCAAGAACGTGGAGGAAACGCTAGCTTTGTGAACAGCTTGGACGAGCATTTCGATGGCGGTCATAATGACCATACTAACGAGGTATGTGCGTGGTTAACGCGGAGATTCGCCCTGACGACTAACTTGGGCCGCTCTGCCCCCTCGTTATGTATATATAGCCTTCTCATCATATACCTTACCTTTATGCACTAGCCGGCGCTGCGTACAAGACACAGGAGAGGGTTAGGGAGGTTGCCGTTAGCAATTACAACAATTCGGTCAACGGGCTATCTGGCGTGAGTCGCGATCATTTCCTAGTCCTACACAGGAGTAAGTGAGCGCTGACATTACATTTCGTTTCAGAATGAAGACTGTGGGCAGATGAGCGCTTGGTATCTGTTCAGTGCAATGGGGTTCTACCCTGTTAACCCTGTTTCGGGCGAGTATGTCGTGGGATCGTGCGTTTGTCCATGGCATACAATCCATCATCTGCGACTGCTCACATGCATATTCCAGTCCTTTCTACGACAAAATCACTCTCCGACTTCCGAACGTGCAAGGAGAACGGACGTTGACCATTAGTGCGCCAGGCGCACGAACAAAACCTTACGTCAAAAGTTTGACAATCAACGGAGCGATGGTCACTTGGCCTGTCGTTCGCCATGATCAAATTGTGAACGGTGGAGAAGTGGTGTTCGAGATGAGTGACAAGGTCGAGGCGTGGGGAAACGGGCTCTTGACGGTGAGGACGTTGTTTCTATAGCAATTGTACTCAAATTGTTTCAGAAATTTGCGCATCAGCATGTCGAGCTGTGACATTTAACGGCTGTGACATTGACTTATGTAAAGGGTCGTCACGGTAACCGCATATGGGACTTGGCGAATAGGTTTAAGTAATGTCATATTATGTCAAACATTTGAACATGTTGAACAAACGCCAATCAATTGGCATTTCATTTCATCAAGCCTGATATGAGCCTCACCGCCGGCGAGTATTTGCTCACGAATGATGATGTACTGGGGATTCGGAGGATCGGTGTGGCACAGTGGCACAGTGGCACATGTATCTGTCTGGAATTGATGGGACTTGTAGCCTTGTCTCGCGTATTCAATTGTTCATATTCATGGGAACAAGTGCGTTATTCTGACTTCCCCAGCGCCGACTTACGGGCGGGTAATGTGGACTGCCGATGAGTGCGCGTGAAGCGGAAAATGAAGCTCCCGATATTTTGAGAGAGACCATGAAGCGAATCGAGCTAATGCTCATCACGGCTTCTCCTTATAGCGTCGATGGTCACCAGAACCGACTGTCAATTGGAGCTTGATCGACACAGCAAGCCCGGACCGTAAATTGAACTTGGCACCGTCCAAGGTTTGGAGCCGACTCGGCGTTATCTAATGCGCTCGTCGCAACTCCTCTCGGTGACAGGCGAGTTTGTTTTTCCTTGAGCTTGGTAAGGTCAAGTCTGTGATCTATGATCGCCGATCTGATTCTCTTGACTCATACCCTTCATAACTCCGAGGCGTGAGCACCTGTTTCAGCGAGGCATCTGGACAGGTTTAGGTGGCGAAGTACTATGATTGGCGTTGGCGTATCACATTCCTGTGTTATGCCATCATCAGAGCTCAAAGCGTCAGCGCTATCCCCAAGAGCGTCAATATTTTGAGGAACATACAATGCTTTCGTACGCACAAATATCATATGTAGGAGAGTGCCACTCTTGGCTGTACCCAGTTACCAGCGCTCACTAAGACATGGCGCAGCAATCTTTTCCATAGCACCCGTATCATAGTTTTTTCGGTTGACATGGAACACGAGGCTGTACTACCACGTACTACGCTGTAGCATGAATATCACTTTGTTTCCCCAATTATACCATTCTTCTGTACCTTTCTTTATCGTTCAATCGTGAGGTTGCATGTGGTGGACGGACGGTTCTAATGCATTGCGGTTCGCCTTTGGGAAGGCGCGTGCCTGTTCCTGATATTTGGTAAGCAATGAAAAATGGACAAATCGGGCTGATGGCTGTGCCGGGCCATCATCCTCCCAACTTTTCCGACCTCCGGTTCAACTTCGACCGGTGTTTCACACCGACTCTGAGCTGTTCTTCAAGGAATGGAGTTGCCATGATAGGTTAGATTGCACCTTTGTCGTCTCCGTCACCGACTCTTCACCGACTCCATCACCGACTGCAGAGCATGATTATCAATTTATTACCCTGAATAAATAGATCAGAAGACCTTATATAAAGAGAATGGCACGCATCTCATGGTCTGATTATCGTGCTTCTACAACCTTTTGATCTGTCATGGCAAACTCTACCACCTCAGGCTCTCCTCACAAACACATTGGCATGCAATGCCCCGTTACCGGTGCCAGCGGCCACAATTGGTGCCCTCCCCAGGAAGGGGACAGCAGGTCGCCCTGTCCTGCTCTCAACACTATGGCCAACCACGGGTACATGTGAGTGAATAGTATAAGCCGTGTCATGAAATATATCTCATTCACCTATCCATGACCAGTGCCCGTGACGGCAAAAAAATAGGCGTCCTTGACCTTATTCATGGACTACGCAATTGCTATGGCCTCTCGCGTACACTTGCCTTCGTACTTGCCGTTGGAGGATTTATTCTCTTATGGCGGATCAGGCCCCTCTCACTCGAAGAGATCGGCAAGCACAACGCAATCGAACATAATGCGAGTTTGGTGCATGTCGACTGCCCTGATGACAAAGAGTATGCGCCAATTACAGTTGTTCCGGAGCTGGTCGACGCCTTGATGAAAGAAGGGGATGTCGAAGAAAAAACCGACGCTCCGGAGTTGACTGTCAAAGATCTTGCCAATTTCCGGGTGCGTCGGGAAAGGGAGTGTAAGCCCGTGGATTCCATCCATGCTATTATTGCGGCCGGAGAAATGGGCATTGCTTTCGGTATGTGGGCCAGAAACCGTGCCGGGATTCCAAAGGAGTGGCTCAGGGATTGGCTTGAAAACGGACGACTGCCCAAGGCCTGGCACCCAACGCATTCACAAGGCCTTAGGGACACGATGACGAGGACGCAGGAGATTCAAAAATGGATGGAGAAAATTAGAAGTGCAACGCTACATTCTGGAGCAGACAACTCACTTAGCACTCGGTTATGAGGATGATTTCTTGTCCTTCTTGTATTACGCTCTTATATATCGGTGGCTACTATATAGCATACCAAGTCCTACGCAGCGTGTATCCAAAATTAGTTAGTTCCATATTGTAATACCCACCTAGTTTTAGCATTGATTTAGGCAGCCTTGGGTGAGTCCACTTTGGTGGGCGCTGACTCGTGTAAGGCAGCCTTAGTTGGCAGTTGGATCACGAGAGAATCTTTCCACGACGCGCCGCAGTAAACTGACAAGCGTGCCTGCCAGCTGCTTTTGGACAGCTATGGCCTTGAGCCGTATGGCGACGGCATGATGGTGCTGGACGGCGCAGCAGTCACTTGCGCGCGAAATCTTGGAGAAACGTTTATCTCAAGTGAGCATGTGGCCCTCGGAAATTTCAGCTCGGGTGCTGCCAAAGGCTCTCGTCAAAAGGCCACTGGTGCTTATCGCTGCAACTGGCAGTGGTAAAACTGCAGCTTTCTTCATATCCTTATCATGCAAGACCTCTCATCTGTCCCGCATTTGAGCTCGGAAACAACCCTTTTTGTAAATCCTTCCCTTATCTGATTGCTAGGACGTTGTATAGTACATAGTCCGACTAATCTATTGTCGGGGACATAATCAGTCAGGAAGGAGCAATCAAGGTGGAAGTGTAGGCAACTGAAAGGATAATGTTAACAGGAACGAGAATTGCTGTCGCACCAAAGTCCTAAGCTCGTACGAGGCACGGTGGGATTAATGTTTACAAAGATTAAAGGGAATGCTCCATCAACTTGCTCTCTTGACGCCCTTTGTTCATCCATGAGCTCAAGTCTCGACTGCTTTGCATCATCCATGCTCATCGTAAATCCGGGGACAAGCCCGAAGATATGATCCTGAATCTTGCAGGGAACCTTCAATGCTGATCTGCGGAATCTCCATTGCAATCTCTTGCCACCAATCGATTTTATGGCACGCGGTGGAAATGTGCGGATCGACGAGGAAAAACGCAATTTTGCGGTGTCCCGGTTACGTGGGGTCTTGCAACCATTTCGGTTGCAAGATATTCGGAGACGTAATTATCATACCTTAGTTGGTATCGATAGGGCCGACGTTCTGCACAGTAGGCCCTTCCTGGTGGCATCCAAACATTTCCGTGAGCCATCGACGATGATATTGCTTATAATGTATGTCTATCAGGTTGTCTTCCCCCGACTGTTGACGGAAAGTGAGACTGCCACTCGTCGTGATATCCTCACTGCCATAGTTATAGATGGCAGAAGTGCATGTGTTCATTCTGAATCGAAGGGCCAATCAACGTGTCATGGCTAAATAGGTGACACACCATATTACCCACGCCTTTCGCATTGACCGTGTTCCCGACTCGGGTTGAAGCTAACGGCAATTGTCATATTCCTCATCACTACCTTCATCCTCCTGGTCTGAATCTTCCACCTGATCGGCACCTTCTGTACCCTTCTCTGGGCAGACGATTTGACTTTCGTGCAGGTTATTCGGCGAACTTGCGAGTCAATGCTGTTCAAAGCCGACAACGTGGTATTCTACAAGGGGATGCCAGTGTGTCCGGCAATTTGTTCAATGATACTGTACGAGTCATTGTACTTCTGCGGGTGTAATTTGTTGATATGACTCTTGGTCCTAATTGAAGTGCACATGGTATGAGCGGAAGAGACAAATGGCTTACTTGACATGATCGCCCGATATATCAACGTCACACGGGAGCCACTGGAATCGACGACTAATTTTCAGCCACATCTTCACCACGCTTCAGTTGAAGGTTTGCCGCTTCTCCTTCTCCACATCGAGAGATGTAGTCATGCAAGCTGGTAACCGATTTTGGAAGAATACGAGATTGACCATAAACAAGCGGGGCGTACAAGGTCGAGGAATTGTTCGTTCGTCTCAGGATGCCAGTCTTTGTTCTCTTCGGGCACCTCTTCTAAAGGCTTTACAGCTGCAAGTAATGCCTGTCTCAGCTCTTTCGGCACCGCTGTATCTGACCACCATCGTACACGGTTATCAGCCCGGATTTCTCGAAGACTTCGGCTTTGCAGCGCAGTTCTTCGATGCACCAACTCATCATGGCCTGGGTGATATCGAGGGCTTTCGCGTTGAGGATGTCCTCCTTCCATTTGCTAACCACTTTCTTGTCGAAAACCTGGCCAAGGCTCGTGGTTCAGTCGTGCAAGGGGTGCTCAGCATTTATTAATTTTACCTTAGAATGCCACGAGGGTTTATGGATGATTATATTCATGACGCATTTGCAGGATTCCTCGTGTCGAAGCAACAACCGACAGGAGCGCAGCAGAATAGTAGAGCTGAGTAAGTTAACACTTACTGGTAGCTGTAGTAGTCACTTAAGTCCGCTGTAGAGCGATCACTTAGTAGGGCAGAGGATATAGATTGACGTCTAAGTACTGAGGTATTTATACAGTCTATCTACTGGTCTGATGTCAGCGATATTAGTAGCGCTGACTGATCATTTCTATTGTGCTTGCTAATGCACAGTCATTGCTGTGTCAATAGCTGTGTGGAACACAGCTTTGCACAGTCATGCACATGGTGCGCTATTGTCTGAGTTTGACACATGTCAAACTCTATAATATCTGTCTAACTCTATAATATCTGTCAAGATATTAATAGCAGTGAACTCTATAATTATATCCACATATACAAACATTGATTATATGACAGATTAGATAAGATCGGTCCCATCCAAGATAAGATCAGATAGATCCGAGATGTTTCCCACGGTGCGGAACACATCGTGTATGTAACGGATTACATCCGTTTCAACACCTCGGAGCGTGATGAGCGGAAGAATATTAGCACAACCAAATATGGGAGCAGAACCAGTACACACCCAATTTCACCATATCTGCCAGGTCCCGCGCTGCACATCGTGGCTTGGGGGATGGAGTCGACGGTTTTTGTTGCCTTGAGAGTTGGGACTGACGAAAGGGGCCGGCAACCCGTCGGTCATCTAGCCGGTCGATAGGGACCGTGACACTCGTGATATGGAGCACTTTACTCTGAGCCCCCGAAGATGCTCGGACTCCGAGCTCAGTCCTCGGACTACGAGGACTCAGCTCGGAGTCCGAGTTTTTTGAGTATGCAAGTGAATTTGGCTGGAAACCCAGCCAAATTTGACCTCGTAGTCCGAGGTCAGTCCTAGTGGAGTCCGAGCCCAGTCTCAGACTCGACTCGGAAATCCTAGGACTGAGGCTGCTCGGAGTCCGAGTGGACTCCGAGCAGTGTGGGGCACATGTTGTCAACCACTGGTATATATAACATCTTGTGACAGTGTGACACGAGCGTGACGCAAGGCTCCACGTGATGGCAGTGACGCACCATTTACTGTTTACTGCTGCACGTGACTCACACGTGACTGCTGTGCGTTGCATGCTGGTGACGTGACCGTGGTTGCGTCATCGATCACACCACACCGTGCCCGCCTCACCATCATTGCCACTGCCAACGTCCCGTCGCAACCGCCATCGTCGCCACTGTCCGTCACCACTACCGCCACGTCACCACCCTCTGACGACCACCTGCCTCTCACACCGTCACCAACGGTCACTGTCACCACCCCCACCACCAACGGTCACTGTCACCACCCCCACCACCACCACCACGTCACCGCCGCCACCACCACGTCACCGCCGCCACCACTACCGCGTCACCGCCGCCACCACCACACGGTCATGGTCACACCCCCACCGCCACTCGCCACTCCCGACGACCACCTGCCGCGTCGACGGACCCGCCCATTCGCCTCCGTTCGCCCACCCTGCTCACGCCCATACACACCAAACGCCACCCTCACTGGGGCCCAGACGAATTGTCGTCTGGGCCCCTGGTATGTTTCTATTTATTTTTTCTCTCGTTTTTTTTACGGCTAACTGTTTTTTTTCCGCCTAGTTATCTTTTAACCAACCCCGACGATCTGCTCGCCTCCCACCTGCACCACCTGTCCACCCACCACTCCTGCCCCTGCCCACGCCCACTCCAAACGGATGGGACCACCCACCTCAGTCGCCCACCCACTCACGCGCCGACTGCGACCGTCACGCGTCACGCGTCAAAGCCCACCACCAACCACCGACCTCGCCGCCGCTGCCGCCGCCTCTTCGCCACGTCTTGACGACAACGCCACGCGTCCGCCCACGGCCACCGATGTCCGCAGCACCCCCATGTTTGACGACAACGCCACGTGTCTGCCCACGGCCGCCGACGTCTGCCAGCGCCCCCGCGTTTCCCATTTGCACCCATGTGACGCTGTTTGCACCACTGTTTGCATGACGTTAATAAATGTATTAATAGTTTTATTACAAACAGAATTGAACTGTTACACTTGAAATGAAAAATAAAATAAAATAAAAATCCACTTTTACACTACTTGGGGTGAGACAGGCTGAGACTAATCACCTGATCAATCATTGCCATATCAGGAAACCACCTATGATTCAATTTAGTTCTCATGGTCAAATTCAAAAGAATTGACAAATGCCATGAAATGAAATAAATTCTGAGACAAGTTGGACAATAGCTGTTAAGATATTTGACCAGCTCCACATTCAGCTAATCTGTAGCTGCCAAAGCCATATCTGCTCCCTATGTCTTCTCAACTGCTCACTCTTGCATCAAATTTTAAATTAATGTTACTATTTAAACCAATTGAGTCAAAACATTTATTTAAACAAGCTGAAGGGGCAAGATGACAGCACAGTTCGGGCAACACAAGGACGTGCCATAGGCAGGGCCCCTGAAGCTTGTTTATTTAAACTGCACATCTTGTCTACCTGTATGCCCACCTGTTGTTACAGTTTCTTTTCCCCTTCATCAGCGGATATTCTATTATTACTCCATGACTGCGCTCCTTTTTGTAGTTACCTTCACATTTCCTTTCTCAGGTAGCTACAGCTTTATTTCCTTTTATAGTTTCCATTGTTCTCTAATCATATATAAACCCCATGTGCAGTAGAATAACCTCAGTTCCAACTTAGACAAGTGTTGCTCTCAACCTTGCTTGATCTCAATGCTCTCATCTGCTTCATTGTCTTCAGGACCTTTGTCATCATTTGACTTAGCATCTAGAACCTTTGTCCAGTGGCTGGGAGTGGACCAAGACTCTGCTTGTTGCTGTTGGCTTAGAACAAACCACAATGAAGGCATCATCCATAACACTTGTCACATGCCTGTCACCCATCAAACCTTGTCTCTCAACTATCTATACATAGGGGAACAAGTAGGAATGTGGTCAGGTGTGGGAGGTGTGGACAATTTGGACAGATGTGTGGTAACATGTTAGGAAGATGTTTGTACAAGATGAGAATGTATGCACCTCCCATGGAATAGAACAGGAACTGAACAGACAAAGGGGACCCATCAAGCACAGCTCAGATAAATAATTGGCATTGACACAGTAGACTAGTGACTTGGGTGAAAGGAAACTATCTAGAGTCTTAGAGACTCCTACCCATGAGACACCACCTTATGTACCACAACACCTGGTCTGTGCACAGCAGCCTCATGGCCCAAAGGCTATGTGCATGCAGCAACAGACCCAGGTAAAGCCTGGACCTCCACAGCCATTCTCTATCTCCATCTGACCTCCTTTTGTCTAGCCCCTGGCTTACATAATCTCTTGAGTATCCCTTGGTGTGTCCATAGGCCCTCAGATAAAATATAGAAAAATACACAAAAACCCAGAGAAATTTGTTGGAGTTGTAACAGTCTGATCTATAAATATTAATATTATCTGTGACACATAACATGGCTGGGGAGACATTTATGAGATAGACACATGAAGAATGTTACTGTAGAATAGGGAACTGAGATGGGACTTGTCATTGAATTAGGTTTGGGTATTGGTCACATGCACCCTCTGGAATTTTGCAAGTGTCTGTCACCATCCTGTGCTGCAGACAAAAGACAGTTACCAATCAAGCACAGCCCATATGATTAACTTGTAGAATATTGAACATTTTGGCATCTTCCTGAACTCTGTAAGTACTTCCTTACTTAGCACTGCACCACAGTGTTGCTGTCTCCATGCATTGACATAACTGGCATGGTAATGTGGCTAGGGAGATAAATAACAGGTGATTGGGAAGATGGTGGGAATGTGGACAATGTGTGGGATCATGAACAGGTATGTGGGAATGTGAATGGGTATGTGGGAACAGGTGTGTGGGAATGTAAACAGGTGTGTGGGAATGTGAACAGGCATGTGGGAATGTGAACAGGCATGTGGGAACATGAACAGGTATGTGGGAATGTGAATGGGTTTGTGGGAATGTGTGTGGGAATGTGAACTGGTGTGTGGGAATGTGAACTGGTGTGTGGGAACATGAACAGGTTTGTGGGAATGTAGACAGGTGTGTGGGAATGTGAACTGGTGTGTGGGGACATGAACAGGTATGCAGGAACAGGAACAGGTGTGTGGGAATGTGGACAGGTGTGTGGGAATGTGAACAGGTGTGTGGGAATGGGTGTGTGGGAATGTGGACAGGTGTGTGGGAATGTGCACAGGTGTGTGGGAATGTCAACAGGTGTGTGGGAATGGGTGTGTGGGAATGTAAACTGGTGTGTGGGAATGTGAACAGGTGTGTGGGAATGTGAACAGGTGTGTGGGAACATGAATAGGTTTGTGGGAATGTAAACAGGTGTGTGGGAATGGGTGTGTGGGAATGTGGACAGGTGTGTGGGAATGTGAACAGGTGTGTGGGAATGGGTGTGTGGGAATGTAAACTGGTGTGTGGGAATGTGAACAGGTATGTGGGAGTGTAAACAGGTGTGTGGGAATGTAAACAGGTGTGTGGGAATGTGAACTAGTGTGTGGGAGTGTAAACAGGTGTGTGGGAATGTAAACAGGTGTGTGGGAATGTGAACTAGTGTGTGGGAATGTGAACTGGTGTGTGGGAATGTGAACTGGTGTGTGGGAATGTGAACTGGTGTGTGTGGGAATGTGGTGCATGGGAAGTTTGAATAAGATTAATGGGAATATGAACAGGTGTGTGGGAATGTGGTGTGTGGGAAGTTTGAATAAGATGGGAATATGAACAGGTGTGTGGGAATGTGAACAGGTGTGTGTGGGAATGTGGTGTGTGGGAAGGTTGAATAAGATGGGAATATGAACAGGTGTGTGGGAATGTGAACAGGTGTGTGGGAATGTGGACAACTGTGGGAACATGTTAGATATGTGTGGGAAAAGGTGGGAATGTGTCTGAGTTCAGTCATAGTTCAGCTAGGACTGAGCTAGGACTGAGCTAGGACTGAGTTCAATCCTAGTTCAGTCCTAGTTCAACTAGGACTCGGACTGGGCTCGGACTGAACTCAGAGTCTACTCGGAGTCCTAGGACTTTTATATTCAACTCGGAGTGAGCTCGGACTGGACTCGGAGTCCTCGGACTCAGCTCGGACTCCACTTGGACAGGGGGGGAGAGTAAATTGCTGGTGATATGCGAGACATAGTACTTAGTACATAAAGCCACATAGAATGAGGGGTACAATAAGAGGGCTAACCCCCCCTTGCTCCCTCTAAGCTCATCTCCACACTCACTCCACCATCATGGCATACCACGTCATTGCACAAGAGGTTATGGGCCCTGACCCAACACAAAGTGCTCCATCCATATCAGACATGGCACAAATATGGCCAGTCAAGGACTGTACCTGTTGAAGTCAAGTGACCTGCAGTGAATCCACAGTGACCTGCAGTGGCCTGCAGTAATTCTGCAGTGACCTGCAGTGACCTACAGTGACCTGCAATGGCCTGCAATGGCCTGCAGTAATTCTGCAGTGACCTGGAGTGACCTGTAGTGGCCTGCAGTAATTCTGCAGAGACCTGCAGTGAATCCACAGTGACCTGCAGTGGCCTGCAGTAATTCTGCAGTGACCTGCAGAGACCTGCAGTGAATCCACAGTGACCTGCAGTGGCCTGCAGTGGCCTGCAGAGACCTGCAGTGAATCCACAGCGATCTGCAGTCAGTCTGCAGTGACCTGCAGTGACCTGCAGTGACCTGCAGTGAATCCCCAGTGATCTGCAGTGAATCCACAGTGATCTGCAGTAATTCTGCAGAGACCTGCAGTGAATCCACAGTGATCTGCAGTAATTCTGCAGAGACCTGCAGAGACCTGTGGATTCACTGCAGATCACTGGGGATTCACTGCAGGTCTCTGCAGAATTACTGCAGGTCACTGCAGGTCACTGCAGACTGACTGCAGATCACTGTGGATTCACTGCAGGTCTCTGCAGGTCTCTGCAGAATTACTGCAGGCCACTGCAGGCCACTGCAGGTCACTGTGGATTCACTGCAGGTCTCTGCAGGTCACTGCAGAATTACTGCAGGCCACTGCAGGTCACTGTGGATTCACTGCAGGTCTCTGCAGAATTACTGCAGGCCACTACAGGTCACTCCAGGTCACTGCAGAATTACTGCAGGCCATTGCAGGTCACTGCAGAATTACTGCAGGCCACTGCAGGTCACTGTGGATTCACTGCAGGTCTCTGCAGAATTACTGCAGGCCACTACAGGTCACTGCAGGTCACTGTAGGTCACTGCAGGTCACTGCAGAATTACTGTAGGCCACTGCAGGTCACTGGATTCACTGCAAATCTCTGCAGAATTACTGCAGGCCACTCCAGGTCACTGCAGAATTACTGCAGGCCATTGCAGGCCATTGCAGGCCATTGCAGGTCACTGTAGGTCAACTCTGTGGGACCCTGTGGTGCTCTGTGCCTTATTGGCACAGTTTTTCACTTGGACTGCCACAGACTGCCTGCAGACTACCACAGACTGCCACAGACTGCCTGCAGACTGTGGCAGTACTGCACAGAACATATACCTTTTCTCTAGGCTCTGTGGGACTCTGTGGGGTTCTGTTGGACTCTGTGGGACTCTGTGGGGCTCTGTGGCCTGTTGGAACAGTTATTTACTTGGACTGCCACAGACTGCCAGCAGACTCCCACAGACTGTGGCAGTACTGCACAGAACATATACCTTATCTCCAGGTGCTGTGGGCTCTGTGGTACCTCCACAGTGCTGCAGAGGCCTCTGCAGAGAGCCCCCAAGTTTGCTGATTTACATCAAGTACTTGCTTTTCCAACAGTACCAGCACACCAAACAATCCACCACCCTCTGACAGTGGACAACCTGAATTTGAGCAAGACTCTAGGGATCCTGAAGTTTGGTTCAGAACCTTGGTTCAAACCCGAACCAACCGAACTGAACTGCCTGAACTGACTGGCTGATGTCACCTTTGAGTCACACCTTCAAGTAACAGGATTATGCAGTCACTGACTGCTCTCCTCTCCCCTCAAGCTCACTGTCCACCTGCTGTCAAAACTCTGACAGTTATTATAATAGTTACATTAGATTAGTTACATTCATTACAATAACTAATATAATGAACATCTTATCTAATCTATATCTAATCTATATCTAATCTAATAAGATAAGATTGAATAACTATTAATTAAAGTGTTTCATATTTAATCATAAATAGCTTACATAATATTAGTCATGTGACTTATGACTCATAATTATGACTCATTTATAATCATAATGACTCATAATTATGACTCATGATTAGTCATAATGACTCATGTTTATGACTCATAATGACTCACACTGAGTCATATGACTCATACAATGTCATATAGAAGGATATGATATCATATGGAATATTGTAGAAGGAATATAAATAGAAGAAGACTCAGAATGACTTGTTTTAGGGACCAATATTATGTAATAGGTAGATTACACTGTACTTAGGTTAGGGTTTCTGAAACATATATAAGGAGGGCATTCTGAGCAACTATCCCCTCAGTTTTCTAACAAACTAACAACATTAGTATAAGGCAACCTTAGTTAACAATGTAAGTAATTGGAACCTTACTTAGCTAACGGCTTGCGCTGCTGTATATTGTTTCAATAGGTTATGGGCCCCAGCAACTGCCTTCAAAATGCTCAAAGGGTTGGGCATTGTATGTTTAGGAGGGTAGTAGTATACAGTGTATATTAATTGTTTAAGTTGTGTGATAAGATCAGCTGATGAGATCTCAAAATATCAGAATCATAGATATGGCTGATGGCCCTCTATCATGACTGATGGGATCTATAGCTGATAAGATATGTGTGATCTGTGATTTGATATTTCTCTCACACCTACAAATGTATGCTAACCCAACTATGGGAAAAAATAGTTGCTTAATGGTAGCAGGGATACCATTTCTGTCACATTTGTGACAGACTATCTGGGAAGATAGATTAAACATCTGGTGTCATGCATCAGAGTCGTGCATTGTTGGGAAACAATGAAATCAAAATTCTCCCAGGATTGGCAGATCTTAAAACATGCTGTGGTTTTGTCACACCACTGTCAAAGCAACAACAGACAGGAGCACAGCAGAATAGTAGAGCTAAGTAAGTAACACTTACTTGTAGCTGTAGTAGTCACTTAAGTCTGCTGTAGAGCAATCACTTAGTAGAGCAGAGGATGTAGATTGACATCTAAGTACCGAGGTATATTTATACAGTCTATCTACTCGTCTGATGTCAGCAATATTAGTAGTGCTGACTGATTGTTTCTATTGTGCTTGATAATGCACTGTCATTGCTGTGTTAATAGCTGTGTGGAACACAGCTTTGCACAGTCATGCACATGGTGTGCTATTGTCTGAGTTTGACACATGTCAAACTCTATAATATCTGTCTAACTCTATAATATCTGTCAAGATATTAATAGAAGTGAACTCTATAATTATGTCCACATATACAAACATTGATTATATGACAGATTAGATAAGATCGGTCCCATCCAAGATAAGATCAGATAGATCTGAGATGTTTCCCACAGTGTGGAACACATCATGTAATGGATTACATCTGTTTCAACAACCACTACTAAAAAAGGCATGGGTTTTGGGCTGCTTATGCAGATAACAGGGTGGATCCCCTGTAAAGGCTTCATGCACCCCCAATTGGCCATTACATTAATGCATATATCATAATAACCGTTTTTGTTGGTTTTCTTATTTTCAATTATTTAATATTCATATACAGGTCGTGCTGAGGTGGACTTCTGTCATACACACAGACTATTGTTGGGCAGATGAATAGCACCCCAACTAGATTAGGACATCTGAGGATGTCACTTACACAGATACATACACACACACATACATACATACTAGTTTGTATGCAGGGAATTTGAAGGAGCCCTGGTATGAGATTGGCATAACAACATCCATATAACCCCAATGAGTCATTTGTGTTGCCAGACAAGTCCATGATGTATTGTTTCAAAAATAGCACAGCCTGATAAGCACTCTTTTTCTCATGAATCATTTGGGAAATAAGAATTAGGCTAATATATTTTTATTTTTAGAAACAAATCAAAATGTCACACGTTTACCAAACTGGTCCCCTTTTCTTTCAAATGCCCTACCATGTTTATCTTGATCAAGCCATTGATAAACATGATTACATCAACAAGGATGTTTTGGCTCAGGTCTTGATCAACCACCCAAATCTCACAAAAGAGAATATCATGAGAAAATATTCTGAGCCTGACATGGCCAAATCTGATCCCTACAATCATCTTTCCCATCTTGTACATCTGGCACATTCTTGCACTGGATACAATAATATCAAAGACATCCCTGAAGTCAAGAATTCTTATCCTCTGATTATATCTTATGATCTCCCCATTCATCAGATCTCTTATGCCTCTTGTCTTGATACATTTGGCTTTATTTACAATTGTTTTCTGACTGAAGAAGTCAGGAACATAGCAGATAAGCCATATGTTCTTGGCATCAAATATGCATTGGATGATGGGAAGGCAATCTGTGAGATTCAAGATCTCACTTTGCTTGATCAATTTGTCAAATATGAGCATGAGGAAGGTGAAGTTGATACCACCACATGTCCAAAACAGTTATTGGACATTCCTGGATTTCCAGAATATTGTGGACCTCAGGGTCACTACAATGGTTTTGACAGTTGCCCTGCTCCCCAATATGAGTCTTTAAAGAAGACTATTGATCTGATGCTGCATAGGGTTGATGAACCCTATGATCCTAAGGAACTTTCTCAGGAACTAGCCAGGAAACAGCTAGACAGGGAGTATCCTATTTGGGTACATAACAGCTATGTTTATCACAATCAAAAGGATTATGATGCAGCTGTTCATGCGTCGGAAATACAGAGGCAGGAAGCAGAAGCTCTCAAGGAGCTTGATTGGATTTGAAAGGGACAGATATGAGCCCAAGGTAACCGATCTAAATCAGCTATTCAAATCAAAAGCTGATATAATTGTGATAGCATACATATGCAGGGGTCGTGAGGACTCCAACTGTTACAAGAAGGGAACTACGTCATTCCCCTTACAGTCACATGCGGCCTGGCAAGAGCCTATCACCGGTTGCAGGAGAAAGACCAGAGCAGATACTCTGGAGACATTCTGCCCTGTCGTCCCAATCAAGGATGAGATCAGGAAGTTCAGCAAGCTCAGTGCTCGAGGACAGCATCGACTACCAGGTATAGTACCTAGTAGTCAATATACTTGTACAATGGTGGACCAAAATGGTCCAATTATGAAATTTTTGTCACAGTCCAATGAGAATGAAAATCAGACTAAGGATAATTTCCCAATGAACAAATCTGATAAAAAACTTCATCAAAATGAGTTTACTAATACATCTAACTTGGATAATTTTATATATGTTCCTGATGAGATCATTGATGTGTATTATCCAAAGAGTAATCCATTTTTGAAAGAAGAAGAAACCGCGTTCACCATCCATAATGAAAACATCATTCAACAATTCCCAGAGTCTCAACGACGTATTAATAATACCCCTGAACCAACATTATTAAATACAAAAGAAATTGTTGCTGGTTTAATTAAACATCTACAAAGAATCTGTGAGAAACAGAAAGCTGATGATACAAATCAGGATAATGGGTGGAATGATGAACACAAATCAGATGATGATGATAAACCTTGGGGATATGAACCAACAAAAGCATCCAATTGGATTGACAAAAATTTGGAAGAAATTGTTTATCCAAAAAACAATATTTCCAAACCAAGGAATCTTCTACGAAAGAAGAGGGTTCACAATTTTCAAGCTCCACAAAGTCAAGAGGAAGATCTATTGCTCTGACTTGTTCTATGCTATAAGTACCCCCGCGCTGCTATACGTTCTACCAAAGGTATATGCTTGGTGTGGCTGAGGGTTTCCCGAGCTCCAACAAAAGGGAATGCTCCATCAACTTGCTCTCTTGATGCCCTTTGTTCATCCATGATCTCAAGTCTTGACTGCTTTGCATCATCCATGCTCATTGGAAATCTGGGGACAAGCCCAAAGATATGATCCTGAATCTTGCAGGGAACCTTGCTGATCTGCGGAATCTCCATTGCGAGCTCTTGCCACAATCAACTTTATGGCACGCGGTGGAAATGTGTGGATTGATGAGGAAAAATGCAATTTTGTGGTGTCCCGGTTATGTGGGGTCTTGCAACAGAAATGTTTGCAAGATATTTGGAGACGTAATCATCCTACCTTGGTTGGTATTGATAGGGCTGACGTCACTTCTGCACAGTAGGCCCTTCCTGGTGCATCAACAAAAAGTCGGATGGCCACCAGGCAGGTTCAACCCCTTTCCAGGCTGGCAAGTTTCAAAAGGCCTTGTGCATCAGTAAAAGCCACAACTCTGAATTAAACTTACTGTCTTTTCCATTTAGGTTGGCCACGTGACATTTTTTCACACAAAAAAATCATCTCAACACCATGGTGCACTCCGCTGCCCATAACTCAACAATGACCAAGTGGATTATGCCGGAAACTATATCATGTTGAAACAGATGTAAGTTGAATGCTTTGTCATCATAATTGACAGTCAGGAGTTCTTCTTCCGAGAATTGGTAAGATGATGTGTGTGCTCTGATGCTGGGAACATATTCAAGTTCTCCATCTGATTCTTCTGATTCACTTAGCTCATTCCTGGTAGTGGTGGAAACCTTGTTCCCATGCTCAATGCCTGTGTCAGGGTCATTGTTTTGTACTGTGACATGTTCAGGTGGGTCAGGGATAACAGGCTTGTCTGCGCCATTGTGCATGTCTAAGAAATCTAGACTATCCATTGCATCATTGAAGTTGGCAAGTGCATTTGGGATGTGTCGATTCTCGATCCATCGGTAGATTTCGATTTCTTTGCCAGTGCGTTTTAAATTCTGAATGAAGATGTATTTTGCAGGGTCCTCTTGTTGAAGGATTGCCTTGGCATACACATCATATGTGTGGTTTAAAGGTATGTTGGGTGATGGAAGATATGGGGACCTTGCATTGGGGTAGTATGGTAGTTCTTCAGGATTGAATGTGAGGTCCATATATTTAGGGAGATAATGAGGACTAGCATTGAATGGAAATTTGACATGTCCTTGTGGGTGTGTTAGATGCCCAGCGGTTAGTCTTGAGGTTCTGTGTGTGATCTGTCGAGCTGCTTGAGTCCGAATAATTTTAGTTAATTGTGGTAGTCCTAGTGGAGAGGTTGGAGGACGGTATATAGGAAATGTGATGATTCGTCCTCTGAATCTTTCATAGAGTTTTGGGGAATATTGTCCTCGAGTAGAACAATATCAAATGTTTTGCTTAAGGATTCAGTGGTTACAGTAGCAAGACATGAATGTTTTTACAACTGTCTTCTCTGTTTATATGCTTGCAGGATATCCGCAGCATTACTTAGATTGTTAGGATCGCAATCCTAGCCCCTCAATTTTGGTTTACTCTACAGTCATCTGGGATGACTTCTATATGCATTATAATGGGCCAGGGGCCTTATGAGACATCATGGGACACCAACGGTTGAGTCAGTGCATGGGAGCGCTCACCAGAGGGCAAGACAATGGTTGGAGGAACCATCCAATACTATATACGGAAGGATGGCTGGACTAGGAAGGTGGATTGCCACCTTGATGGCATCACAACTCGGCATCAGTGCATCAGGAGGATCAGCACATCAAGCCATCACACATCAGACAAAGGCGCAAGACAGCACGCATGTCTATAAAGGATTGCGATGGGAATGCACAATGCCTCAAGGCATTGCTCCTTATGGTCAGGGTCTAGAGCAGTCCAGAAGAGGTCTATGAGTGGAGTCAGAGCAGCCACACCCATATGTGCCCATATGCACAGCAACTGCAGCAGTGCCCAAGCACATGCTCACCAAGAACAATAAGAGTGAGTCAGAGTGGGGGAGTGCTGATGGGTCTGGGAGTCACAAGGGGTCCTCATAGAATAGTATATAAGTAGGTACATTGTAGCTGGAGTCTCCCCAGACTTCAGATAGTTTCTCTCTACCCCAATACTATTGTGTTTTGTCTCCTTTCTATCCTCTGGCCAGCGACAAGGCCTGTGGGCCCCCTAGGGGGGATTGTAAGGTTGTGGTCAGGGGTGTGAGCTCATAACATAGATTGCATTCTGGTTCCCAGGAATTGTCATTTGGACTGTAATTTTTCCATTTAACCAAATATTGGTGTCCTGCTCCATGCTTTTGGTGTGCGAGAATTGCCTTGACTTCAAACTCCTCTTGTCCATTTACAAGATCAGGGGGTGGAGCTGTGTAATTTGGTCCATGCGTTTTGGTTTCCCTATATGGCATGAGGAGTGATGTGTGAAAGACTGGATGAATGCGCCATTGTTTTGGAAGTTTGAGTCTATACGTTACTGGTCCTAATACTTGCTCAATGGGGAAGGGTCCCTCTCGTTTTGGCACTAGTTTCCTAGATTGGTACAGAATATTAAGGTTTCTGTTTTCAAGCCAAACTTTGTCTCCTATTTTGAATATGATTGACTTGTCTCTGATTCGTCTAGCGACCATTTGTCTGGCTAATTTATGCACAGCAAGTGCCTCTTCCCTAGCTTTTTGTAACATCTGTAGCCATTCTTCTGCCGCTGGTGCTGTCATTTTCTGCGCCGCAGTGGGCAATGCAACAGGGTTTGTTCCATACATAAGCTGGAAAGGCAATGCTTTAACTGAATCATGATGGCAATTGTTATGAGCAAATTTGGCAATTGGTAATAGTTGTTTCCAAGTATGGGCTTTGTTTGTGCAGAATATTCAAAGATATACTTCTAGTTCTTGATTAACTCGTTCTGTTTCTCCTTTGGTTTGTGGGTGGTAGGTGGTGCTCATTCTATGATCGATTCCTAGCGTCTTTCTGATTTCCTGGAAGACTTTGGCTGAGAATTGTGGTCCTCAATCTGAGATGAGTATGTCTGGTAATCCAAAGCGTTTAAAAATTTTGGAGATGTAAAGATCTGCTGTTCCTAATGCGTTGATGGTTTTCTTGCAAGGAGTAAGGATTACCCCCTTCATAAGACCATGGTCCACCGTGACCAGAATTGAGTCAAATCTGTCTGAAATTGGAAGATTGGTGATGAAATCCAGCATAACTTGTTGAAATGGTTGAGTTGCTTTAGATCCAATCGGTAGAAGGGCTGGGGTATTAGGGTGTGTGTTCACCTTCATTTGCTGACATGTAGCACAGCCTGTAAACCATTCCTTGACATGTTTATACATTCCTGGCCACCAGTAATCTCGTTGTAGTAGTTCCAGAGTTTTCAAATGTCCAGGGTGTCCGGAAGTAGGTGACTCATGAACTGTTTTGTTAATATTTGTGTGGAGTGTCCCAAGATCAGGGATATACACTCTATCAATATATCGGATGATTCCGTCAATGAATGCCCAATCCTGGAGTTTAGATTTAATTCTGAGTGAGATCTGTAGCGATAAGGTGGATGAACTTGTTACTTGGTAGCATGATAACGTCATCCAGAGTATCATCATCTTTCATATGATCAGGTCAGCAGGATAATGCATCTGCTTCAAACATTTTTGTTCCAGGTACATGCTCAATTTTCAAATCGAATTCTGATAGCATCATAGACCATTGAGCTTGTTGAGGTGTTAACCGTTGTGGAGTTCTATAGAACGAAAGGTTTTTGTGATCGCAATGGACTATGATAGGGTGTGGTGATCCATGCAGCAAATGTTGCCATGCCTGTAGTCCTTTAATGATTGCCAATAGTTCTTGGTCATAGATCTGGTAGTTTTGTTCTGTCATGGTTAGGGTGTGTGATATAAAACCACAAGGATGGAGGGACCCGGAGACATCAGCTTGTTTCAATACTGCTCCAGTAGCTTTATTGGAGGTGTCTGTTTGTAGGATAAATGGTCTTGTGGGATCTGGCATGTGCAGGACTGGCATAGATGAAAACTTGCATTTTAATTCATCAAAAGCTATTTGACAATCAGGTGTCCAACTGAAAGTTAAACCTTTCTTTGTTAAGTCTGTCAACGGTTTTGCTATAGTGGCAAAGTTGCTGATAAATTGTCTATAGAAATTTCCAAATCCAAGGAAAGATCTAACTTGTTTGACTGTTGTGGGGGTTGGCCAATCTCAAATACCAGCCAGTTTAACAGGATCCATCTGAATATGACCAGGCATAATGACCATGCCCAAAGATTCGACTTCCTGAATGCAAAATTTGCATTTTTCTAACTTCAAAAATGGGTCTTTTTCCTGTAAGCACTTCAAAACCTGTTTGGTTTGCTTCTGTATTTCTTCTTTCGTTTTCCCACAGATCAGGATATCATCCATATAAACAATAAGCCATCCTTTGTTAATCATATCCTGGAAGTATTTGTTCATCATGGTCTGGAATGTTGAGGGCGAATTGCAAAGACTGAAGAACATCACTGTTGGTTCATATAAACTGTGATTTGTGATAAAGGCAGCTTTCCATTCATCTCCTTCCTTAATCCGAATGTTGTTATATCCCCAGTGCAAATCAAGTTTAGTGAAGTAATTTGCACCTTCTAGTTTTGTCATTAGGTCTGAGACTAGGGGTAATGGATAGGTGTTTTTAATTGTCCATTTGTTAAGGTAACAATAGTCCTGGCAAGGTCTAAGGGCACTGCTTTCTTTCTTTGAACAAAGAAGAATGGTGATGCTTGTGGTGACTTAGATGGTCGAATATATCCTTTGTCCAATTGTTTTTTAATCCATTCATCAAGCGTCGACTGCTCCTTTAATGATAGCAGATAGATTTTGCTAACTTTTGGTGTAAATCTGGTTTTGAGTTCAATTGTGTGGTCCCATGGGTGTGACGATGGGAAGTGTTCTGATGCTTTCTTTTCAAAGGTGGATTGCCAAGGTGTGTATTCCGTCAGTAAAACAGTTGGCATTTCATCGTGTTTTGCTTGATGCTCAAATGCCTGTGATGCAGACGTTTTCACCCTAATCCAATATTCGTCTTCTCCCCATTGTTGTGTGTCCAGCGCCATGCACCAGATAGATTTATTATCCTCTAAATCATCATCCATCTGGAGGGTTTTCTTTCACCAATCAATAGTAGGATTATGCTTTTCCAGCCATGGTATTCCAAAGATAATTTCTTGATCTCCTAAGTTCATGATCCATAACCAATTATCATATGTTTTTCCATTGATGGAATAGGTGAAGTGAGTCCAATGCGTGTGTTATGAGCTCACGCCCCTAACCACAACCTTACAATCCCCCCTAGGGGGCCCACAGGCCTCGTTGCTGGCCAGAGGATAGAAAGGAGACAAAACAGAGATAGGTTGGGGTGGAGGTAAACTATCTGAAGTCTGGGGAGACTCCAGCTACAGTGTACCTACTTATATACTACTCTATGAGGACCCCTTGCGACCCCTTGTCCCATCGGCACCCCCCCAGTATGACACACTCTTATTGTTCTTGGTGAGCATGTGCTTGGGCACTGCCGCAGTTGCTGCGCACATGAGCACATATGGGCGTGGCTGCTCTGACTCCACTCATAGACCTCTTCTGGACTGCTCTAGACCCTGACCATAAGGAGCAATGCCTCAAGGCATTGTGCATTCTCATTGCAATCCTTTATAGACATGCGCGCTGTCTTGTGCCTTCGTCTGATGTGTGATGGCTTAATGCCCTGATCCTCCTGATGCACTGATGCCAAGTGTGATGCCATCAAGGTGGCAATCCACCCTCCTAGTCCGGCTGTCCTTCCATATATAGTATTGGCTGGTTCTTCCAACCATCGTCTTGCCCTCTGGTGAGTGCTCCCATGCACTGACTCAACCGTTGGTATCCCATAGTGTCCCATAAGGCCCCAGGCCTGTTATAACATGTATAGAAGTCATCCCAGATGACTGTAAGGTGAAACCGAATTTGAGGGCTAGGATTGCGATCCTAACAGTGTGATCATTCCATTCTGGTTAACAGTTCCGTTGGTGTTTTTGACTTTAATTGGTTGTTTTAATTCTTCTTTTGGCAAATCTCTCAATATGCATTTGTCAATGAAGTTTCCTTCTGCCCCACAGTCAATGAGGGCAGATATTTTAGCAGGTCTATCATTTGTTTGCACAGTGATGGAAATCTGTTTGTCATTATTGGATTGTACAATTACAGAATCAAGTGCTAACTGTTCAACTTTATGGGAGGCATCAACCATTTTCTGGCATCTCCTTCTTAAAAACCCTCAGTTTCAAGTTCCTGGAGGGTATTCTTGTGCTCCTTGTCTGGGAGTGCTTTCAATAGTACCCTAATGCGTTGGGCAGTTGATTCTTCTGAGGTTGTTTCCTCTATAGTTCTAATGGTGTAATTCTGAGAAGGGGATGGTTTGTAGGGCGTCGTCTGGGTGTTCCCTTTGTTTGGGCAATCCCTGGATATGTGTCCCTGAGTTCCACATTGGAAACACTTGCCGGTTTTCTGATATTCCTCCTTTTGGGCATCTGAAAGGCATCCAGTTGTTACAGCATTAATTCCTTTTGATCCTGATGCCGAGTTCCTCGAGTTTCGGTTAAATTTGAAATGCCTCTCTGTGTTTCCTGACCCAGAGGACCAGTTCATCAGTTTCAGGGTTTCCCAAGTGTTGTGTAATCGCTCTGCAGCATCATAGGCTGTTTCCATGTTGATGACTGCAGGGTTTTTGATGCTTTTGCTGCAACTGATGCTGGGAGTCCTTTGCAAAAATAGATTTGCTGTGCCATGAACCCTGTGATTCTGGTGGATTGAATGAGCAATTGGAATTTCTGAATATAAGTGGGGGTATCAATATCTCCGCCCACTTTGACTTTATCTAGATCATTCAGGGTCCTGGCTGTGGTGTCTGACTTGCCCCAATCAGCTAAAAATCGTTTCTTGAAGCTCCTGTAGTTGTCCCAAGAGAGTGTTGCTCCTCCTTCTCTTTTCTTTCCTTTGTCTGCAGTTGCCTCATCCAATTCCTCTCAGATATTGGATTTCCAGTCATCTAATTCCTCTCCTAAGTGTAGAAAGACGTATTTGATCTTCTTCTTGGCAGTGGTAAATCATTCCTCATCTAGATCAAAGGTGTCATCGAATGCATAGATGAAATGTTTTGCTCTGGATCGTTGTCCTTTGAATTTCTCAATGGAGATCCCCTTTATTCCTTTTGGAGATGTTTCTTTTTTGTCTGCCATGTTCCTTTTCGTTTCAGTTTCAGGTTCCTGTTTTGGTTCTTGTTTCAAGCTTTCCCCTTGTTTTGGTTCATTGTCAAAGGCTAGATCCAGTTTGATCTGCTGCTGTTCCCTGTATTCATTCCACCTGGTGAGAGTAGGTCCTTCAAATGCAAAGAAAACGTTGTCTGCAAGATCCTCTGCATCTCGAAATTCATGCCACCAAGTGATCTCTGGTTCAGTGTTTGGTGGGAAAAACAACGTCTGTTTGTGTTGTTTTCTTCATTCTGCCAAGTGATCCAAGTTTCTGCTGGTAGCTCTTTGTCAGGGTTTTCTTCTTTGTATACACCTTCGAAGAAGCTTTCTGGGACTTGCTGGTTCTTCTTTTTGGTAGTTGAAACGTAGTACCACCCTTTGTTGGTTGTAGAAGGATAGACCTCCCTTCGGTTGAGGTAATACCTCTGTCTGTAATGAACTGAGTCATTCAGCAGTCTGATCTGGGAGGTTCAGGTCTCAATTGTGTCTGGCTAGTGACGAAGCACTGAGCAGTTCCTGAGTTCCAACTTGTGTTACGGATGTTGTGGTTTGTTCTAAGTCAACAGTGGCAAGCAGAGTCTCGGTCCGCCCCCAGCCACTGGACAAAGAGTCTAGACACTAAGTCAAACAATGACAAAAGTCTTGAGAATGATGAAGAAGAAGAGCGTTGAGATTGAACGAGGTTGAGAGCAAAACTTGTCTAAGTTGGAACTGAGGTTACTCTATGATACATGTGGTTTATATATGCTTGGAGAACAAAGGAAACCGTAAAAGGAATAAGGCTGTAGCTACCCTAGAAAGGAAATATGAAAGTAGCTACGAATGGAGATAGCGTCTGAAGCCGTATGATGCACAGTAATGATGAGTATGAAATGGTCTGCTGAGACAAGGAGGTGAAACAAAAAGAGAATTGTAACAGCTAGACCTTTTAATGAGATGTCCAGCTCATAGACTAAACAAAATCCAGCAAGGCATGCCAGACTTGTTGATTGAGAGAAAAAGAAATTCATTGTTCGTCCTTTGTTGATGAAATGATAACCAATAACCTGCTTTTGATACCCCAGTGCCTTACTGGGTGGCTGTTTGCATGATCCAATAGACCTGATCCCTGATCAAGGAAACCATCTAGAAATCCCTTGCATAGCCTAGGACCATTCCTGTTGGAGTCTTTATCTGGTGCTGCTGTTCCAATAGATTTTAGGTTGTTGTGCTCCTGATCATTGCACAACCCTGTTGATGACTTCTTGTCTCAGGGTCATCTCTTCCTGACTGATGGCATATGCCTGATTTGATACTGCAGTCAGCTTCTGCATCTGCGATCAACTTATCATGTGGTGATGTTCTT
Organism: Amanita pallidorosea; assembly: GCA_023014475.1. NCBI lineage: Eukaryota > Fungi > Basidiomycota > Agaricomycetes > Agaricales > Amanitaceae > Amanita > Amanita pallidorosea. Next base: position 188,853 of record JAEBUS010000057.1, read on the forward strand.
TATGGCCTCCATATTTCCATAATGAGTGTGATGATATGAACTACCCATTTGGTAAGGCAGTTGGCATCTGCCATTGATACTTTCTTCAGTTAATCCTGGGCGCTCCACCAGCAATTAACCTCTTCCTCATGGCTGTTGTAAGATCAATCATACCCCCCTAAGGAAGGAGGGGTGTCGCCTTTTCATCGGTATCCACAATTCAATATGTAGACACACTCCAATGTGGTCAATAACGCACCCACACTTGGATCTTCAATTTAATTCCATCAACTGACCCAATGACATGGTGCCCGGTGCTTTACTAGAGTGTCCTTGTGCTCAGATCATCAGATCTGATACGTAATTGGTATCTCTAGACTGTATGCCTTGATACACAACATGCCAAAGGGTTGTCTTCAACAGTTCCACCGCCTTTTCCGCTGTACTAGTACTAGTGCCTGCAAGACCCTGCCTGGTCGACTACAGTGCACCCTAGTTCTCATCTAATACAGTTGTGTTGCCAGTAACCATAATGGTAGTAGTCACTTAACACAGTTAAGTGAGTCTATCTGCTGGTGGAGTCGAAGGCAATCCTCAAGGCTGCTCATAGCCACACCAACAGAGTGTGTATGAGGTCAGACAATTATTTTTGATGAATTTTGTCGATGTTGTGGGCAATGATGAGCAAGGCGTGCTTGACACAGTCGATGACAATGATGAGGAGTGTGGTAATAGAGACTTCAGATTATGTTATGAGCTCATGCCCCTAACCACAACCTTACAATCCCCCTAAGGGGCCCACAGGCCTCGTCACTGGCCAGAGAGTAGAAAGGAGACAATACAGGGATAGAATTGGGGTGGAGATAAACTATCTGAAGTCTGGGGAGACTCCAGCTACAATGTACCTACTTATATACTACTCTATGAGGACCCCTTGCAACCCCTTGTCCCATTGGCACTCCCCCACTCTGACTCACTCTTATTGTTCTTGGTGAGCATGTTGTTAGGATCGCAATCCTAGCCCCTCAATTTCAGTTTACTCTACAGTCATCTGGGATGACTGCTATGCACATTATAATGGGCCAGGGGCCTTATAGGACATCATGGGACACCAATGGTTGAGTCAGCGCATGGGAGCACTCACCAGAGGCCAAGACAATGGTTGGAGGAACCATCCAATACTATATACGGAAGGACGGCCAGACTAGGAAGGTGGATCGCCACCTTGATGGCATCATACTTGGCATCAGTGCATCAGGAGGATCAGCGCATCAAGCCATCATGCATCAGACAAAGGCGCAAGACTGCACGCATGTCTATAAAGGATTGCAATGGGAACGCACAATGCCTTGAGGCATTGCTCCTTATGGTCAGGGTCTAGAGCAGTCCAGAGGAGGTCTATGAGTGGAGTCAGAGCGGCTGCGCCCATATGCGCTCATATGCGCAGCAACTGCAGCAGCGCCCAAGCACATGCTCACCAAGAACAATAAGAGTGAGTCAGAGTGGGGGAGTGCCGATGGGACAAGGGGTCACAAGGGGTCCTCATAGAGTAGTATATAAGTAGGTACAATGTAGCTGGAGTCTCCCAGACTTCAGATAGTTTATCTCCACCCCAATTCTATCTCGTTCTTGTCTCCTTTCCATCCTCTGGCCAGTGACAAGGCCTGTGGGCCCCTTAGGGGGATTGTAAGGTTGTGGTTAGGGGGATGAGCTCATAACACATGTGCTTGGGCGCTGCCACAGTTGCTGCGCATATGGGCGCATATGGGTGCAGCTGCTCTGACTCCACTCATAGACCACTTCCGGACTGCTCTAGACCCTGACCATAAGGGGCAATGCCTCAAGGCATTGTGCGTTCCCATCGTGATCCTTTATAGACATGCACACTGTCTTGCGCCTTTGTCTGATGCGTGATGGCTTGATGCACTGATCCTCCTGATGCACTGATGCCAAGTGTGATGCCATCAAGGTGGCAATCCACCTTCCTAGTCCAGCCGTCCTTCCATATATAGTATTGGATGGTTCCTCCAACCATCATCTTGCCCTCTGGTGAGCACTCCCATGCACTGACTCAACTGTTGGTGTCCCATGATGTCCTATAAGGCCCCTGGCCTGTTATAATGTGTATAGCAGTCATCCCAGATGACTGTAGAGTAAACCAAAATTGAGGGGCTAGGATTGTGATCCTAACAAAAACCAGGAATGTGATACAGGCTTTCTCAGACACTAGCCATGCAAATACGCATGATGCCAAATCCATCAACGGATATGTCATCAAGAGTGCTGGAGCAGCCATGACATGGGGCTCATACAAGCAAACTGTTACAGCCCTATTGACACTTGAAGCAGAGTATATATCAATGTCAGAAACCTCGAGAGAACTCACCTGGCTGAGGAAGCTGTTGGGAGAGTTACAACTGAAACAGACAAAAGCCACAACACTTTATGGTGACAATCAAGGGGCCATACAGGTGGCGAAAAACTTGTCCAACCATAAACAGACGAAGCATATAAATATGAACTATCAGTTCACACGCAATAAGGTATGAGATGGCGACATACACTTGGAATATTGTCCAACAGTCGAGATGACTGCCAACATATTCACTGAACCACTACCTCACCACGCTTTTCAACATCATGTCAAAGGTTTAGGTATTGCCTAGGCTTGAGGGGGAGTGATGGAATGGCAAGCCGGCTCACATAATCAGTCACAGGACTGTGGACTCAGACATAGTGTCTGAGACATCTATACTCATATATAGGTGGGTAGATAGGACATTATTTTATCATACAGGACTTGTAGCATCCTGCATAATATCCAACTTGTTCAATTAGGTTGCAAGTTGGGTTTCAGGCATTGGACGACAGTGTTGCTCAACAAATCACTCTTCAACAAATTCATAGAGTTTCCTTTCACATCCATTCAAACATTCTTCTTTCGCATAAACCACTTAATTCATGTGTGTAGAGGGTGTAACAATTACATTGCTCTGTGCTGTTGCTGTGCTTTGAGAAGACTGTTGATTAAAATTGAACACGGTGTGATCCCATAAAGAAATTGTTGTTGCAATGCAGGACAGACATTATGTTCCAACTTCCCCAAGTACCATCATCCTGCCTCATCAGCAATTTGTCAATGCCGGCTCTGGTGGCTCTGGTAGCTTCGGCAAGTTGTCTGAGCCACCAGAGCCACCAAATCTGACTTACGCTTTCTAGGCGAAGTACGTAGCTCCAGGAGAACATGTCCCAGCCTAGAGAGCTCTTGCGCTGCCTTAGGGAGTCATTGTGCAGGCTTACGGAGAATTCAAGGGAGGAAACTGTTTATTGCACTAATCTAGAATTTCCTTACATGGCTTGTCTAGTACAATGAAATAGAAATGTTGGTAGAAAATGAACATGAGAGAACAAATTGCGGTGATGAAAACAGAACTGCAGTGACAAAATGGGTGGCAGCCAATTGTGGCAATATTGAATGAGAACAAATTGCGGTGACGAGAACAAATTGTGGTGACAAGAACAAATTGCGGTGATGAAACGAGTGGCGAGACCGATTGCGGCAATGAAGTGGCAAGTGAACTAGTGAACAGCAAGAACATATTGCGGCAAATGTGAATGATGTTGAATGCAAATGCAAATGCGGCAATGAAATGGCAAGTGAAACATAATTACTGCGATTGTTTTGATAGCAAGATTGTACTGCAGCAAATGTGAATGATGATGAAAGGGAATAAATGTGAGAATATACTGCAATGATTGTGAATCAAAAGCGAGCTAGTCGAGTTCCATCAAGAAATCAGCATCGGGGTCATCTTCAACCAAATCTTCAACAGTGGTACTAGACGAGCCGTGTGCGCAAGATTTCATGACCTTCTTAGGCTTGGAAATGTGTTTGCGTGCTCTTTCAATGATGGTCTTCCATCGGCCCTCACTAAGCTTCTGCAGCAACGACACAAAGATTGTCGCATGCCAATGAAGCTTCTTCATGGTCCTGCCATGCACTGTTGTCTTGACATAGGTGTCGTTGTGTAAATCGGCTGAAAATGGTTGAAGCTTCGTCTCTGATTTCTCTCCAGTCTTCCAAAGCTTGAGAGCTCAACCAACCTAAGAAATCAGTGGTATAGTGCCTTATTATTCACGGTAAACGTACGGCCTGCATTGCCAAGATGAGTGCCCCAACCGGCTTCTCTTTTTCAAACTTTTTGTCATTGTCGAAATATGCAAGGTGGGCGAGGCTGAATGTATGGAGGATAAGCATGTTTTCCATGAATTCCTAAGTCATGGACATAAGTTCATCTGTCCATGAATAGTTTTCACTATACCTCTTTTGTATCCCACTCAAGCCACTGATAGGCGTAGTAGAAATGCTCACTTCCTGGTCGGATTGGATATTTGTTGAGGTAGGCGTCCATTTGCATTTTGATACACTCTTTTGTGTTCAGTTCCTCTTTGTTTTGGTTAAGGAGCAGTTCAACGGTATCCATCGCATGCTGAGAGAATCTGTTGCGCCAGTTTTGTAACCGAGCCATCGTCTCAGTGTCTAGTAAGCCATCTGACATCAAAAGTAAGAGGATGCTTACCAACCCCATCCAAGGACCGTTTTCGGCTACTTTGTGTGCGCCGGCTCCAAAAACATCGTCTACAATTTCCTGAAGATCCTTGACGTTGAGGTAAGTCCAAGGGTTGAGAGCGCCAGCTTTCTTGTGAATGCATGGAATGATAGCTTCCGTGAATATGTTTTGAAGTTTCCATTTTCTATCACCGCCATGGGTTCGTATAACAGATTGATTGACGATTGGATTGTTTTCAATTTTGACGGTGGGCTATGAAATGATGAGGAAGAGACGAAAGGCAGAAATTCAAACTCAACGTATGTGTCTTTTGCTACCTTGACAGAGATATGAGTGCTCACAGGATTGTTCTTGATTGCATTTGCTTCAACAGCATTGGTTTCGCCTTTAGGGATGAGACCACCAAATTTTACCATGCCATCAGAGTTCTCGATATTGTCGGTAATGTTAACATTCTTCATGAGTTTGGTCATAACATTTCTGTTGCCACATTGACTGACTACGTTTTGCCACTCAAGATCAATGTCACGCGCATCATCTGCTACTGTAGAATTGGTGTTCCTTTTGCCACGCTGTCTGACCATGTTTTTCCACTCGAGGTCAATGCCATGTGCGTCATCTGCCAGTTCCGGGTAGGTCTTGGACGTTCTTGAGCAAGGCAATGTGGATAAAAGTGAGTTTATGCAGGATAACAAGAACAATAAACAATAGATGATCAGATGTGTGGGAGCATCATCAATATCATATGACTTACTTCCCTTTCTTAGACGCCTCAGCTCCCATGTGGTTGGTGGTTCACAACTGTTCAATGTTGCCACAGGATACCTTCTTATATTTCATCAGGCACTCTTTACCCTTCTTGTAGCTCTCGCCATTCTCTTTGTCCAATTTCTTCGCCTGCCTTGCCTTCTTTGTTGCCTTTGCCTTTGCCTTCTTGTCTTTTCTCTTCCTCTTCCTAACTCTTTCACTCATGTCACTAGTGCCAACAGATTTGCTGGAGTCGTCAGAGCCACTAGATCCAGTGGAATCGCTTGAGTTGTCTTTGTTTTCAAATTAAGCAGATATATGCGCTGTGACTTTATGTACGTACCCTCGTCATTGTCAGTGACAAACAAGTCATCCTCATGTCTATGCGCTAACTTCTTTTTGCTGTGTCCAGGTACCTTTGCGACCCTTTTCAAGACTATGGTGACCAACAACGACCAAATGATAAGCATGATATATGCACTGCAAATTTAAAAGTACCTTGAATCTCATCGTTATCACTGGTAACATATAAATCATCTTCATGTATGCAAGCTAACTTCTTTCCGTTGCATCCAGGTACCTTTGATACTTTTATCAGTCATTGGAGGTATATGCCAAGCTATTATCTACCTGGTTTTTGTCCAATGCCTTGAACTTGTCCAACACCTTGAACTTGGTAGGAGTTGGCATTACTATAACAGCCCAAGTGAATTTTGATGCATATACAGTGCACTACAAATATGCACCATGACGCTCAAATTGATCATCTTCATGCCGAAGTTAGTCTTCAATGTTAGCAGCCTTCTCAGCCGCACAAGCCTGTTCAGTGGCTTTCTCTTGCATCTCTTTGATGCTAACAACTTCTTTTTTGATCTTTAGAGTTCGCTGAGCTGGTTCAAGGTCAACTAAACCAGGGTGGGTGTCCTTGTTTGACATGTGTGTTGTCATGGTGCGGACAGGAATGGGGATAAGCTTAGGGGGCATGATGGAAATGGTGAAGAGTAAGAAGACAACGGTGATGCCGCAGGCCTTTATCTTGACACGTTTACCCAAAATAGAAATATGGACTTGTAATGCATCACCTTTGGTTTGTCTAGCCATGCCCCATTCCTACAAGCCTAGGATTATTCCATGCCCCTTTGCGAGCTGTATCAGATCCTTCACAAACAGAGGGGGGCTCACCAACCATCTCCGAACACATGCCAATGAGTGCAGAAACTTGAAGTGACTTGAGGCAACACGTTGTGCAGTAGTAGTTGGGGAGGGCCACAGTGACCATGGCAACTTTTCCAAAAATGAAGATCCCTTTCGCTATTGGGGAAATGACACCAATATTGATGACAACAATTATTACCAACTGCCAGCGGCAGCAACGGTGTCACTGGAGCAAGTGGTTCATCATCCGACAATCAATGGTGTGGTACCTGTCATCATGTATGCAATAAATTAAACACTGTACCACTTACCAGGTCGCCATTGTAATGCATATGGCGAGTTCTTGTTGCCACAACAACCACCACTGTCTTGGGATGACCGCTCGCCAAATGATTATACACCATTTGATTCATGCGAATCATTCCTAATTGCCAACCTGCTATTTAGGCGTGTTGAAATATCACAAAGCAATTTTGATGAACTCATGCAACAGTGGGCTTGTACTCTACCTCCAGATATGGATCCTCCATTTGCAAACACTCCTGACCTTTATGAAACAATTGATTCTATTGAATTAGGTCACATTCCATGGCAATCATTTACAGTATCATACAATGCAAAAGAAGGTGAAGATCCAAATAATTGCCCATGGAAATTGAAGACTTACGACATATGGTTTTGCAATGCTCACAATGTCATTAAATTGCAACTGGCCAATCGTGATTTTGCACACAACATAGACTTTGTGGCTAAAAAAGTTTTTGATGCAAAAACCCATTCCTGACGCTATAAAGATTTCATGTCTGGCGAGTGGGCATGGGAACAATCAGTGCGTCATCAGCTAATTTCTTCTCATCTCAGCTGAATATGTCTTAGGATATTCTTGCGCAGGATCATCAGAACCATGGTGCTACTTTTTGTCCCATCATCCTTGGCAGCGACAAGACGACAGTATCAGTCACAACTGGCCAAAATGAATACTACCCCTTGTACATATTGAATGGTCTAATACACAACAATATATGCAGGGCACATCAAAATAGCATTTCTTTACTTGGGTTTCTAGTGATTCCCAAAAGTGCATACAATATTTAGTTTCAAATCAACCATCTGATTAGTATGATGTACAGCTGATCGAGAACATGAGGACGGCAAACAATTCCGTGAATTTTGACGAAATCTGTTTCACGCATCACTTAGCCATATCTTGTCATCACTGAGGACAGGCATGAGTGAGCCTGTCGTAATCCGTTATGCAGATGGGTACTATCATAGGACTATTTACAGTTTGGGGCCATACATTGCGGATTACCCAGAGCAGGTGCTCCTTAGCTGTGTTGTACAAGACTGGTGTCCTCAGTAAGTGCATTTTCAATCATGCTAATTCATGTAAATAATCGATCCAGATGCACTGCCCCCAATCATGATTTAGATGGAGACATGGGTGGACGGCAAACACACAAACTTACTGAAGCATTAATGGAAGCATTGGACGAAAAGAGCCTTTGGTTTGACTATGGGATCATTGCAGGAATCATGGTGCGTTGTATAAACAATTTTCATTGACGAAACTAACAAATTAATTGGACAGCCATTTACAATGCAATTTCCTCACGCTGATATACATTCCCTCATTGCACCCAACATCCTGCATCAGCTCATCAAAGGCACCTTTAAGGACCACATTGTGACGTGGGTAGAAATTTATATCAAGCAGAAGTATCCATCAAAGCAAGCAAAAAAAGTTTTAGCAGATATCGATAGACGGTGAGATTCAAGCATGACAAACTGATGTTTATTCACAAACTCAACTATCTCTAGTATTGCATGTGCTCCCTTATTTCCAGGGCTTCGTCGTTTTCCAGAGGGTCGAGGATTTAAACAATGGACGGGTAATGACTCAAAAGCTTTAATGAAAGTCTTCTTACCTGCAATCATTGGCCACATCCCTCCACAAATGGTTCAAGCTATTGCGACATTCATCAAATTTTGCTACATTGTTTGATGGTCAGTTATCATGGAAGAAGACTTGAGCAAACTCCAAGAGTTGCTGGAACAATTTCACAATGAACGTGAAATTTTCCGTGATGTGGGCGTGCGCCCAGCTGGTTTCGATCTCCCACAGCAGCATTCACTCAAGCACTACCACCATCTGATATGGAAATTGGTGCACCAAATGGTCTTTGTTCATCAATAACAGAGTCCCATCACATCACAGCTGTCAAGAAGGTATACCAACAATTGAATCGTTTCAATGCCCTCGGTCAGATGCTGCTGAGAAATCTGCGCCTCGACAAACTAGAAGCATGTGCTGTTGACTTTTGTGCACAAAAAATGCTTTTTATGGAACCTGAACCAGATGAACAACAACAATTGGAAGATAGTAATGGTGACGATGATGATGGAGGGGCAGTTGATGATAGAGACATAATTGGGGAAGTAAAACTTGCTCAGAAATCAAGTACGTTACCAACATTTCTTCTTGATCCATCAACTCATGGTCAATAGTACCACGTATTCCACGCAGTCTTTTGCCTCTTGCAGCCCACCTAAATATACCCTCCCTGCCGGCACTCATCTCCCATTTCCTTTACTCACAAGAAAACCCAGAACTCAACATTCCACTGGATGACGTGCCATTGGAACAATGCCCTCAATACAGGGGAGGGTACTTGTGTATGCATCTGCGACTGCAACCTTTCATGCACCAAGCGATCCCTCTGGTATCAATGGGATGTTTAGGGAATGAATCCAATCTACACACTCTTGGCGTGGTGGACCAGAACAAAGGGACTGCATCTACATTGAACATGACGCAAACCTACCTGGTTTTCAAGGCTTGTATGTTGCGCAAGTCCTCGCATTCCTGAAACTTGAACATAACAGAAAAATGTACCCCTGCACAGTTGTCAGCTGGTTCTCAACAATTGGTGATGCCCCTTGTCCACAAACTGGCATGTGGATAGTTCGGCGAGATACAAATGTTGACATGGGCCCTCAACTGTCAATAATCCATGTTGACTCAATCTTATGCAGCACTCACTTAGTTGGTATTGCTGGAAACATGTTGATACCTCCAGATCTCAGATTTTCTGACAGTCTCCGAGCTTTCAAGACATTCTATGTTAACAAATATATAGATTATCAAGCGCATGAAATCGCTTTTTAATTACATTTTGTATTTGTATCCGAAATCTGAATATATGTTGTGAAAAATGTTTGTTACAGAACACGGCTGCCGCTCTACTGGCAGTGACATGCCAGATAGGGCAGCTGTGTCCTCAAACAATGTTGTTGAAGGGAGCAGACAGCCAGCTTTTATGTTTGGTCATCGGATAGGAGTGGAGTGTGGCAAGAAGCATCTGCTGCTGGTGTAAGGCCAAAGTGACACTGAGCCGCTGAGCTTACTAGCCCCTCCCATCTCTGGGCTTCACCTTCTGCTTGGTGGGCAGTGGGCGCTGGACGACATGAGTGGAGGCAGTGGGCGGTAGACGGCGTGAGTGAACAGGTGAGGGAGGTAGCGCTGGCCATATTGCGGTGTTAGACGGATTTAGACAATGAGAAATACTGGAGCATACCTGAGCAGCCGCTGCCCGAGCCAGAGCATAGCCAAGTACTCGATCAGAAAGCCAGAGCAACGTTGAGCCACCGAGTTCAAGGCCAGAGCATGGGAAGTGGCTGTTACTGAAGCCGGAGCTGCCGGAGCCAAACATGACGTTTTGCTGATGCTTTTACGAGCTCAAAGATCATTCACTACCGAAAATTGATTTTCTATGAGTACGAGCCCAAATATCATGTACAGGCAGTAATCATATGATTAAGGGCCAAGAAGTGTATCTCCTTCTCTGAGTACAAAAGCGGGAAGGATGTTTGATATATGTACGATGCCAAGCTTACATCAGGAAAAAAGACTTTGAGCGTTTTAGTAGTATGCTAGCCATTGGCATTGAATGCCTAGTACAGTGGTATCAAATGTCATTTACAACTGATCCAGCTCTTCTTTCGAACTCGCCTTGTTCGACATCTTTTCCTCCGACTTCCGCTTCGGTGGTTTGACCTGTCCTGTTTCCACGAGCTCTGTACGCTGGTGCTCAATCGTCCATCTGAGCTCTGGGCCCAAGTCCTTCTTGCCCAACAATGTCGCTAAGTTTTCCTTCTTCTCATCAAACTTTTCCCTCAGAGATTCTGCATGTTGAGTTGCGAGCCGGCTGAGTATCGTCACAAGGTGCCATGCACCCAATGATGTTGATATGTCGAGCGTGTCCACTAGCCGTTCATACAGATGAATCATCTTAATTTCACGTTCAGTTCGCGAGTCGCACCTGAGTTAATGATGCACGTACCCCATCATTTGTCATCACAGCCGCGGGCAAAGCTGTATGGGTGCCATCAGTCTGGATACCAAATACCATAAATTCGGTAATCCCAGAACATGCAAAAACTTGACGCATGCAGTGAGGTACATGCGAAGTTGGTTTGTGCCTTTTTTGGCATCCACCACTTGTTTCTTATATTCAATGGCGATAATGGGCAGGCTGAGAAATCCTTTCATCTCCTTGGTCCCCTCGTCGATTTGTAACTTGTCAAAGTCGGAAATCGCCTTGTCTGTGGGAGTTTCCTTTGCAACAGATTCTTGCATCGTCGAAAAGGGTGATGCCGATATGATACTGTACGATGGTTTAGTCGGCTCTGTCTTATTTGGAACCTGCAAACTCCGGGATGCATCTGACATTTTGTCCCGTTGATGGGACTTTTTAGGTTTTCGCGTCCCATCAAATCCGCCTTCGGTTTTATATCAATCACTATCCTATGATAACCACGACGTCGCTTACCATTACTCTTGATCTTGACTGCAGCCCGAGTCAATTCGAAATCTTTAGGTACCGCATAGGGGAGTTCCACCTGCACTCGTCCGAGTGCATCACATTTCCCTGAAGCGGGATCCCCACCAAGATTTAAGAGCCGGTGGAATTCGGTCTCGAAAAAAACATCATTGGTCCATCTTGCGTGTTGCTGAGTAATACGGGCTCGGTTGTTCGTTTCGGTAATAATAGCAGTGGAAGCTTCGCCATAGCGGCGCACTATCCAGTCTTCATGCGCCAGTGTCTTGGGTTTGTTAACCAACTGATCAATCTTGTTTCGAATTTCACGAGAAAATGTATTTTCCACGCGATCGCTCTTGGGGAAGCGGAGAGTGCACTCCAGACTGCGCCACCATGTCAGGGAGAGAAAACGGAGGGAAAAATCGTCACGTACATGGGACGAACGGATGGATTCGCTATAGTCGTATCCTTGCTGTTCGGGATTTGACTTTTAAAGAAGTCCAACAGGAGACGATCATGGTCATGGCGCCAGGAAGTCTCGCACACATTTTCTTCATGACGTGCCTTCCCACGAGCTGAATGGGATGCGTTGAAAATTGCAGAAAAATAGGATGAAATCAAATTGAAATCGGCCGAGAATTTGTCTGGTTCAATTAATTTTACTGCATTTGGTTGGAGTTTGAGTTCATTGACTGCTTTCAATAATTGTTCAACGCAGGCTTCAAGCCCGGCATCGACATGTGGAAGGTCCTCCTTTGAAAAGCGAGACTCGTAAGAACATAGTTAAATTAACCGAAATGAAAATTGCAAACCCTGATCTCCCATGTTGCGGGCCAGATGAACTCCGTCAATTCGGTGTATTTTTTGAAGTGTGGATCATCGTTATCTGGTGCAAGTGCTTGTGGCACTGTTTTACGATCGAACAACCAGCAGCATATTTCGTAATCATCTGTAGCATTCTTTGCAGCGAATCTAGCAAATAATCCAAGCATTCAACCAAGCATTCAACATTCGCGATCCTAGAACAGGATTCAACTTACGCGGAACATGACATTTGATCGATGAAAGATGGAAGTGTACTGTTTCCTCCTCTTCCGCTACCTTCAGGGACGTTGGAATCTGCTCGACTACCACCCCCATCCGATGTCCGTATTTCGCTTCATGATCATATATTTCAGACGATCATCTTAAAATTCAAACGTGTCAACGCACGGAGTCGGGGTAGGGCTCCTTTGGGTGGTGTTAATTTACTGGCCAAATAGTGGAGACCTGATACATACGAGGTGATCAGGGTCTGTGGCGTCGAAGATAATGCTTCGGAAGTATTAGATCTGAAAGCTTATGGGTCAGAATTCGATGACATTCGTAAAATCCTCAACATACGGCGTACTCTTAGTGGTCTTCCTTCGAGGCATTGCGCTGTAAGCGACGAGAGAACGGAAGTCAAGAAAAACAGGGGCGTACTCTTCGTAGGGTGTATAATTTTGATTCTCCGCCCACCTCATGATCTGTTCGCGGAATTGCTGTATATTAGATATGGGGTTGCCCTCTCGTACACGGGTATCAAGGCGCCAAGCAAAGGGCGATTGTGATTGGATTTCGGCAATGACCGCGGGAGCGATATCGTGAACAATGGCACTGATGTCCGATATGTGTGATCCTAGCCGAATGATAAAGTTAGAAATGGCAAGAGCAATCAGTGGCGTCGACAAATCAAGGACGACACTGGTTTCAACTTGACCTAAATGTACATATGGCTGAACACGAGGATATCAGTGAGAAAGCAGGTCAGATGCGGTATGCTGCTCACTAGGACACGTTCCGAGCCCATGTGTTCCGCTAGCCACCCAAATACAATCTGATGGTCGTGTCATACTTGGAGAACCCGATACCTATCAACGGTTCATCGATATGCCACACACGTCGGTGATACAGTAGGCTGGACATCAATTCCGGCAGCTGTTTGTCGTCTGCCATACAAAAGACTGGTATGTAGCAGGTGGATGGAGAGGTCTTCATGGCTGAAGGATATGAAAGGAAATGGGCGTCAAAGTCGTCAGGAAGAGGCTCATCGCCATGGTCTTCCTCTTCCTCGACAGCGTCGGCAGTTAAAGGTCGTTCGCATTGCCCGAGAAATTCAGACAAACTAAGCTCTGTTCTGAAGCAGGGCAGCTCAGAACTACCGGTATTGCTAGAGTTCCCGTCTTCTCGATCCGAGTCTGATTTACCATCTTCCGTATCCTCGGTCCGTATTTTCTCGCAGACTGCAATTACGAGAGGAGCAATTACACTTTTTGACATAAACTTGAGTAATGGGTTCGGCTCTCCGCTGAAATGTCGAGGGAGAGAGATCGGAACCTCCTCGCTGATAGAAGAATGGACTTCAGACGCGGAACATGAAAACCAAAGCTACTGACAGGGACAACACTTGTGGGCCGAGTGTTAGAAAAACATTGCGCAATAGTACGACGAGGAATGATTCCTTCGGGATTGGGACATTGTCCAGCTTCTCGACTTGTAGCACATTGCAAATACTGGCACAGTCGTTGAGAGTAGTCCCAAAATTAGCACGAAATCTGTGTCTCGGTCCGTCGTCGTTCCCCGTGAGGTCCCAAAGATCGAACGCCGACGTTGCGCAGGAGGCACGTAATTTATCGATTAGTGGTTTTGCGTAGCCATGAACGCGTGGGTATGGGCCCTTGGAACGTGCTTAATTGTATCGAATGATGCAAAATAGGCTTACCGACTTCAACCAAGCAGGCACTTGTAGCGCGTCCTGCATGGCCCGAGCGCACTGTATTGCAGTTGAAGGCCACCCTTGGCCGTCGTCGTTGAATTTGTGGTAGATCACGTCACTTCGAATTAGATTTATATATGAGGATGCGGTCATACTTTAAGTGCGCGAGGAGAAAGGACAATTCCAGGTTTGTCACGTTCTATCACATCAATTGTTGATGTGACTCATGTCACAGACTGTTTTTTTTATTTTTATTTTTAAATGCACCATGTTATGGCTATATTGTCCGTGTTGTTGAGCAGCAATCATATGTCCGTCAGACATAGTTTGTCTCAGTGGTCGTCACTGTCATGAACGATGAGCTCATATGTCCGTTAGACATAGAGTCATACGTCTGTGATGACAATAGTATTGTATCACTGTCATAGACAGTGACCAGACACCTCTCCAGGTGTTTTGAGTATTGTATCACTGTCAGAGACAGTGACCAGAGACCTCTCCAGGTCTTACTCTCATAGAGAGGAGATACTCACATGCTGTTAAGCAGGAAAGAGCAACTGAACGTATATTGGATATCTACTGGTCTTATATACACTTTTAGTGTATGTACATATTTGTGTAAAAGACTTTGTATCTAATATACGTAAATAAAAGAAATAAAAGAAAAAGAAATACCCTCTAAGGGTCAAACTGGTGATAGCCGTGTTGAAGGCTATACTTAGCGGTATTTGGGGTGAAGATCATTCAACACCCCCCCATAATCTGTACAGTCATGTACTGATTAGTAAAGATCTTCTCACAGGCCTGCCAGAAGAGGTGCGTATATTCTCTCAAAAATCTTCAAAAGAAATATGCCCAGAGATTCCCTCACGTCTCCATCTTTCCTTTAATTGCCAAGCCCAAAAAGCTTTAGGAGGAAATTTCCAAGGATCTCGTCCTTGAAGGGCTTGGTCCATCCATATGGCAACAGCCGGAGTGTATGTGATTCGTGGCTGGGGTTTTTTAGGTGGTGGAGGTGGGGGTTCCTCAAAGTGGCAGCGAGACGACCGCTCGCATTCGTGTCTGACATTGGAGTGTCCTCCTATTGTCAGAATAGGTTGTTGTTTTTTTACTGTGGGGTTTCCTATTTTTACCCATAATGATAAAGTTGTTCAACGTTCTTTAATCAGCTGGAGTAATCTCTACAGTGATAGGCTAGTCTCTTTATCACAGTAAAATGAAGCAGTTTAGGGCCCTACTCCAGGGCCATCAGTAATCAATCTAATGATTCTGATAAACCTAACATTGGTGTGAATTTTTCAAATAATATTCGACCAAGATTTTTAGTCAGAATATCAGCAGGATTTTCAGATCCTGGAATGAATCGTAATTCTATCTCTTTCTTTTTATGAGTTTTCGTATAAAATGATATTTAATATCAATATGTTTTGAATGTTTTTCAGTAACAGGGTTATTTGCAATAAATAGAGATCCCATATTATCGCCATATATAGGCGCAATTGTTATAGGAAAATGGATTTCACTTAGTATTGATCTAATCCATTTATTTTCTCTAGCACAGTCAGATAAGGCCATGTATTCAGCCTCTGTTGACAATAGTGCCACTGTTTTTTGTTTTCTTGACGTCCAAGATACTACTCCTCCTGATAAAAGAGTAAAGAATCCAGATGTGGAATGTCGATCATTTTTATCTGAAGCCCAATCTGAGTCAGTATAGCTCATTAGGCCAGATCTTAATGATCCATCGTATTTAATGAAGAGATCTGCAGTTTTTGCTAGATATCTAGCCATTCCTATTGCATGTTTTAAATGATCTGATGACGGATTTGCTGAGAATTGAGACATTTTTATCACAGCAAAACATATATCTGGTCTTGTTCTGATCATTAAGTATAGTAATGATCCAATAACTGATTGATATTGTGATCTAATCTTTTGATCTAGTGATTGATCATTTGTCATTGGTTCATATCCAGTTGGAAGTGGAGTGTTTATATGTGTAGCATCACTCATTCCTAGTCTCTGGATTACTTTATGCAAATAGGGTTTTTGATTGATGGTAATCTTATCTCCTTGTTTCTTTATTTGGAACGATAAAAAGTTTTTTGTTTGACCATCGATGAGATCTCCTAAATCTCTATTTCCAGATTCCCATCTATTCATAAATTCTTGCTTTTTATGCAATGTTATGATTTTGTTAGATCCCAAAAACATTGAGTCATCACATAGATTATTGCTATGACAATGTTGGATCCTTGTTTAAAAACAAATACGCCCGCATCCGAATGTATTCGTATAAAGCCCATTTTTTCCATTGATTCGTCTAATGATTTCCACCAAGCTAAAGAAGCTTGTTTTAATCCATAAAGTGCACGATATAATTTATATACCATGTCTTTTTCATCTTTATTTATAAAACCTGGTGGTTGTTTCATATATATTTCTTCATCCAGTTTTCCATATAGAAATGCAGCAGTCACATCTAGAAATGACACATATAGTTTTTCTAGTGCTGCAAGTGCAAGTATGAGACGACATGTCTCATATCTTACAACTGGTGAGAATATTTCATTGTAATCAATACCATCTATTTGGGAAAAACCCTGGGCAACTAGACAAGCTTTTTTACGTCCATCGTCTTTTTGGACATAAACCCATCTGCAACCTATGGCCTTTCGACCTTCAGGGAGATGTTGTAGATTTATTATTATGCCTCTTTTAATGAGCATATCCCATTCTTTCTTTTCAGCGTTTATCCAATCTTTTTGTTCGCTGATTGGTAAGCGAAATATTTCGTGGTGATGTTCAGGTACAGCTGTATTTGCTGTATCGTTGATAGGAATTGCATATGATAACAATTCATTAATTGTGAAACAATTTAATTTTGTTCTTCTATCAATTTTTTTGATTTCAACTGGATCTTTATCTCCATAGACGTTATCTGGTCGATTGACTGATCGTCTATTTCTAGTTGGTCTCGATGGACCTGGAGATGAGGGTCTTGAAGGAGCAAATAGATCTTCTTCAATTTCTCTTTGATCATCTGAATCGTCACTTCCGGAATCACTTCCTGAATTATCTGAATCATCACTTCCTGAATCATCATCTGAACTATCAGATCCCTTTCCTTTGGGAGATATACTAGATTCATCAGACGAGTTACTATCACTCTCTGACTTTGATGAATCTTCTTCATATGATGTATTGTGTTCGTTATACAATTCATGAGGTATTTCTGGCATGAGATCCTCAAACTCTTCCTCTGGATTGAGGAATGTGGGAATTAGATCAGAGTTTCGACATTTTGGAAATTTTGTTTCGTCAAAAACTCCAGTTGTTCCCATAAAAATGGTATTATTTTCGGGATTCATAAATTTATATCCTTTCATTCCATTTTTATCCAGAAAGATCATCATCTTAGATCTGGCTTCAAGCTTATTTTGTCTGCGTTCAGCAGGAATATATACATAAGCTTGGCATCCAAATACTCGTAAATCCGATACATTCGGTTTTTTCTTTTCAATAAGAAAATATGGTGTCTGCCATTTATTACGAGCTATGGGAGTCCTATTATATAGGTATACTGCGTGTTCAAGCGCAAATTCCCACCATGATTGTGGTAAGCAGGCGTCAAATCTGAGGGATTGTGACTTTTCCCAAATAGTTCGATTCATTTGTTCAGCTCTGCCATTTTGTTGTGACGTATATGGAAGTGATTTCTGGATCTCAATACCGAGATCTTTGAGATATTTTTCACTTTTAGTGAATTCACTTCCTCCATCAAATTGCCATTTCTTTGGCAATATTCCATATTTGTTTTTTATTAATGCAACAAATTGCTTTAGCGAAGATTCCGTATCGGATTTCTTTTTTAATAAACCAATCCATAGATGTCCAGAGAAATCATTAATAAATGTCACGAAATATTTATATTTGTGATATGATATCATTGAGATTTCTTTGAGATCTGAATGTATTAAATCAAAAGGAGACGATGCTCTACTTTGTGATTCTGGAAATGATTTACTTCGCATTTTTCCTTTTGCGCATCCTGAACATATTTGTTTCCGTTTTGGAACTGGAATATTTGGAATCCGTCTAAATGAATTTTTCCTTTTCGGATTACTTCATCTTGTGGATGTCCCAATCGTTTATGCCATATATGAAAATCAGGTTTTCGTGTCACAACGTTTATTGATTCATTATGAATTTCGGAATCTAACCAATATATGGTTTGTCCTTTTTCATGTGGTGAGAATCTTATAATTGATGATTCTTTAATAAGATTGATATGATCTTTGTTTCCTGAAAGGGAATACCCTTGATTTAGGAAAGTTCCCATGGAGAGTAATCTTGTATCCATGTCGGGAATATAAAAGACTGGCCTGATCAATTTTATATCTGCTTTTCCATTAACAGTTATTTTGATCATAACGGCTCCTACGCCTAGTATCTGTAAAGTTTTTCCTTTAGCAGCGGTTTGTACAAACCTTTTATCGATCAATTGTCGATAATATAAGAAGTCATTTTGATTGTGTGTAAAATGCAATGATGCTCCTGAGTCAAGAATCCATGACGACTCATTTTCTTTACATTTCACACAATTATTGCAATGAGAAAAATAATGTATATTTTCATTATATACATTTACACTACCATGTCGCTGTGAAAAGCATTTAGTAGTTTCTCTATTGACAAATAAATGACTTAACTTGTCACCGAGGCTTACAGCATCATCATCAAAGAGCGGATCCATCGGGATGTTGTAATCTTTGTCACCATCCTCAAACAACGTTTCTTCCAAAATGTATTGTGGATTTCCCACAGTTGAGTAGTCAAGATCTATCTCAGATCTTTTTTGTTTGTGAGGCGGTTCAAAAGATATTTCATCTTTTGTGACGGTATCTAGTATTTTTAAAGTTTCCGTCGTGGGTATAGCGCCGATGCGTTCTGCAAGCGATCTGGTCTTATTAGACTTGTCCCATACACCCTTTCGGGTTTGTGATTGACCCGTTAATACGTTACTACACTGCCTAAGCTGCTGTGTAGACCGGGGGTTTGTTTGCGAGGCAAGTTTAAAGAAGCTCCCGTCAACCTGTGTAGAATTATCCTGCGCGGGTACGAGAACTATAGCGGATAACGTTTAGCGACACGCGCGCAGTAACAAACTCGACCTAATTCCCGTGGGCAAGGTAGAAAGTGCGGAAGAGCGCAGATTATGCGGACGCGCGCGGAAACTGCGGACAAACGCGGACAATGCGGACGAGCGCGGAAACTGCGGACAAGCGCGGACTATGCGGACGAGCGCGGACGAACTTGTGATATTCCTGATGCGCTCAGGTGATGCTTGACGCGAGTGGGGGCGGTATTTAGTGGCGTCGCCGAAGTCGAGTGCAGATAGCGGGTGATAGCGGTGGCTGAACGCTGGCAGTAACGATGGAGCGCACGAGTCTTTTCCGCAAGGCGGCGTTGACGACGGACGAAACGACGAGGAGAGGAGTAAAACCTGAGGCACGAAAACGACGAGACTTTTGTAAGTGAAACCGCGTGGGTATGATATGATGATTTCTACTACGAAAGAGGGTTTATATACATTTTTACTATCTACCGAAGCGATGGAACTCTGAAACTTTTCCTGTATCCCGAGGTGCGTGTGTCTTTTACTGTCCCAATCCGTGCTTTTGAAAGGCGTCGTCCGATGCGGCTTAGTATACGAGCATTTTCATAGTTTTTTCTTCCGGTGTGTAACTCCGTAGTGGAACCCTGACCGTATTGGCGCTGTCCCTAAGGGCGGCTCGAATAGGTGTGCGACGGCCGTTGATCGACTTCTGGCATCCAATTGCTAAGCGCTAGGGTATTCACTAGTGACCGTGAGCCGGTTGCCGGAATGCGACCCTTTTACGCTCGATGTAGCCGTCCGGTTGTATTCGTTGATCGACGCAATAGTCCGTGAAGTTTTCTTTTGGCTAAATAGCTTTTTCCGTCGATCGTATACGGATGCGGCTAGCGGCTATTGATCGCGGTACTCGGAAGGCGGACCTGCCTATTGCGGAAGTGGCTGTGCAGACTGCGGCGCAACTCCCAATGCGGCATGTGCGGTTGTTTAGCGCGAAAGCTCGGACGTTGTTAGTGCGACGGTTTGCAGATGAAGCTTCTATGGTTGCGCGGCTTGCGCTGCGAGTGTGCACGCGGAGAACCGATATGCGACGCTGCGGACCTTGTTCGGAGTCAGTCAGATAGTTAGTGGCGGGCTCAGTGCATGTGTATAATCCCGGTGACGATAGGACTCCTCTCGCATAGCATGACGCATATACGTGACGATGTCACTACACGGTCACAGCGGGACACCGCTCATCACCGTGAATTGGGCAGCTGGTGGGAGCATGCGGTTTTGTACATTTTGTGCCGCAATTGAAAGAGCCGGAGATACAATCTCGATGGCGTTATGCTCCTGATCAGACTCAGGAGGAACGTCTGCTTCTTGGGCGCATTTCTTTCCCTTGCCTCTGAAACCCTTGCGAGGGCGAGGTCTTTGATCTTTGGATTCGTCAGAACCCTGATGCTGATTTTTGTCATCCTTTTTCTGATGGTTCCATGTCGCATCTTTTTCCTTCCTTTTTACTCCGCTGATTTTATTTGCTTTATCCCTAGAATTGTATTGTTGTTTCATAGCGTAACTCCTCCGGTATTCTCCGATGATGGAATCGGAGATAGCCTCGAAGGTGAATTTATCTGTTCCGTATAACTGGAACATGGCTGTAGAAATGGCAGTCCATTCTTTTGGAAGAGCGGCTGCAAGAATAAGGGCCTGCATGAAATCAGGGATCTCAACTTTATCCTCAGTGAGTTGTGCGAAATATGATCCAAGTCTTTCGATCTCAGGTACGGGATCTTTCCCTGAGAGTTGGAATTTAACTGTTTTCTGAAAACGGTCAAATATGAGCGCTGGTGTAGTCTTTTTATAGCTAGTAGCCAACGTGTTCCATGCCGAAAGTAGTTGGTCGTCGGAAGCTATATGTCGCCTGATAGAATCAGATACTTTGAGATGTAGAGCTCCTAGACCAGAATCATTAAATTTTTGCCATTCCCGGAGTTCTTTTCTGTATTCTGTTGCTGCTGCAGCACCAGCTGAATCGGCAGGAGGGGATGGTTTAGGAAATGATAGATTGATGATAGACCATGATCCTATGTGAAGAAGGTAGGACTTCATCCTTTCTGCCCAGACGCGATAGTCAATGCCGGTGAAAACATTGATAGAATCGATGCCAGTGGAGGTCTTGGAGGACAACATAGTGTATGATATTCTTATCTATGAAACATATTATGTTAGCGTCTTTGTTTCATAAATTTTTAATGAAAAATATGAAAATTTTTTGTCGTCATTGATCATGTCCTTGAGACATGTTTTGTCATCGTTGGCAACAATGACGGGCTTACCGGGGCCCATAACCTGTTGAGCAGCAATCATATGTCCGTCAGACATAGTTTGTCTCAGTGGTCGTCACTGTCATGAACGATGAGCTCATATGTCCGTTAGACATAGAGTCATACGTCTGTGATGACAATAGTATTGTATCACTGTCAGAGACAGTGACCAGAGACCTCTCCAGGTCTTACTCTCATAGAGAGGAGATACTCACATGCTGTTAAGCAGGAAAGAGCAACTGAACGTATATTGGATATCTACTGGTCTTATATACACTTTTAGTGTATGTACATATTTGTGTAAAAGACTTTGTATCTAATATACGTAAATAAAAGAAATAAAAGAAAAAGAAATACCCTCTAAGGGTCAAACCGGTGATAGCCATGTTGAAGGCTATACTTAGGGGTATTTGGGGTGAAGATCGTTCAACACGTGTCAGACAGGGAGATACCGTACCTAGATACAGGAGGGAGAAACATAACTACTACTTCTAAACGATGACCTGCGACCACCCCAAAGGCAGGATCTTACGCGTTGTATCAAGTTGCGCCTGTGTTGGTGGGCGCAGGACGAGCTTGGATGGTGATGGTCAGCGGGGCTGACCCTCGGGAGTCTCGCTGTTGTTGGGAAGGGCACACTGTGGATGCACGCAGGCGTTGTCTTTCAGTCCGGTGTGTCTGGACACATTGCAGGCATTCGCCCTTGAGGAGGTTGAGCACCTTGGGTTGGAACCTGGTCCTGTAGAAGGGACAGCTGCGGTCAACGGAGGAGTGCGTACTGTTGCAGTTGAAGCACTTGAGAATAAGGAAGGAGGGGTTGAGCCCCGTGGCAGCCGTGTGCACGGTGGTGGGATGCGAGTTGGCACAGAAAGCGCACCAGGGGAGGCGGGAGACACACCAATGTGTGGTGTGTCCCCAGCGGAGGCAAACCCCACACTGGGGGGTGACATGGTCTGTGGACCATGGCTGGGCGCGCCGAACGGTCCCCACAAAGGAGACATCAGTCTGGAGGAGCTGGCAGGCTTTTGAGCCAGCACGGTCGTTGTGAATGACGCATTTGACAGTGGCGGACAAAGGGGGGCCGGACCCCATGCCCTTGGGGAAGATGAAAACTGGAGGGGAGGCAAAGGAGACCCCGGCCCACTTGGGATGGGCAGAAATCAAGGTCAGGAGGTCGGTGTGTGTGTTGGTGGTCCCATCCAGTCACGAGGTGGGAACGTGGACGAACTTGATGGAGGAGGTAGTGGGGCAACCAATGCGCAAGTGGTCGCCTGGGAGGAGGGACTGAAGACCAGCCACAATGGCAGCCACATCTTCGTCAGTGGCAGGTTTTTTGAGGACGATCTCAAAATCCCTGCGGAGTGTCCAAGAAGCAGAGACCAAAGAGTTGGTCCCAAGGGAGATACGTGCAGCCACAGCCGAGGCTGGAGGATGGGCCAAGGCCCCCCTGCCGGCGGGGTGGAGGACAACCTTGGTCCGCTTGGTGCCTTGAGAGAGGCATGACTGGACGCACCTCGTGGTGCCCGAGGTGGTGGGGGGAACTGTGGGAGTGACATCCACAGGCTTGGGGGGAGCAGCTGCCCTGGGAGGGCACACTGAAGAGGGGCGGGCAGCAGCAGCAGCAGCGTAGGAGCGCGGACCTGGCTGGGGCCGCGCAGGAGGGGGGGCAGGGGAGGCAAGAGTAGACAGGGGCCTGGACCCACTCAAGGGAGAGGGTTGAAAGCCACCAGAAAAAGGCGTGTGGAGTTGTGCAGGAGTGACTGGGGGGGGAACCTGAAGGCCACCTGGGGTCACGGGTACCCCAACACTAGCAGGAGACTCAAAGTCATCCCGCTGGGTGGAGACAAACGGGGTCCTCGGGGGTGAGGAACCAGGGGCATGGACCCCATGCTCGGGGGTGCCAGAGGGGGCTGGGTGCACAATGACCTGTGGAGGGCTCAGCTGGTCTCGCAGGAGACCCAAGGCAGCACAAAGGGAAACCATTCCACGCAGGGGGATTGTTATGAGCTCACGCCCCTAAGTACAACCCACACATCCCCCCTAGGGGGCCCACAGGCCTCGTTGCTGGCCAGAGGATAGAAAGGAGACGGAACGCAGATAGATTGGGGTAGAGAGAAACTATCTGAAGTCTGGGGAGACTCCAGCTACAATGTACCTACTTATATACTACTCTATGAGGACCCCTCGCAACTCCTAGACCCACCGGCACTCCCCCACTCTGACTCACTCTTATTGTTCTTGGTGAGCATGTGCTTGGGCGCTGCCGCAGTTGCTGCGCATATGAGCGCATATGGGCGCGGCCACTCTGACTCCACTCATAGACCTCTTCTGGACTGCCCTAGACCCTGACCATAAGGAGCAATGCCTTGAGGCATTGTGCGTTCCCATCGCGATCCTTTATAGACATGCGCGCTGTCTTGCGCCTTCGTCTGATGCGTGATGGCTTGATGCGCTGATCCTCCTGATGCACTGATGCCGAGTGTGATGCCATCAAGGTGGCGATCCACCTTCCTAGTCTGGCTGTCCTTCCGTATATAGTATTGGATGGTTTCTCCAACCATCGTCTTGCCCTCTGGTGAGCGCTCCCATGTGCTGACTCGACCGTTGGTGTCCCATAGTGTCTCGTAAGGCCCCAGGCCTGTTATAACATGTATAGAAGTCATCCCAGATGACTGTAAGGTGAAACCGAATTTGAGGGCTAGGATTGCGATCCTAACAGGGATATTGTCAGGGTTCAAGAAGAGCTCCTTGACTTGTTCTAAAACCATGTTGCACATGGTGGTAAGTTCATCTGGGTCCACGGAGCCCCGATCAGAAAAAGCATCCTCATCTTCATAGCCTGGGGTGTCAAAGATGGAGTGGGCTGCAGCCTCAAAGGACTGTTGGGTGGGAGGTGGCGGGTTGATATATGCATCCAAGAGCCCCGGCAACAGCAACCCCAAACCTGGGATGGGAACTCCCCACAGAGTCAAAAGCTCCAGAATCGGAGGAGGAATAGGTTTCCCCTTCTTCAACAGAGCTTTGACCTGGCAAAGGTCATTCTCCACCACCAACTCGGGGAAGGTGAAGGGCGACTTAGAAGACACACAACCACAGCCTGGAGGGGCCATGAGAGCGTGGGAAAGTGGGGGGTAAGTGGTGGTATGAAGTCAAGAGGCAGTGATGTCACAGACTGTCACATAGGAAACATTGTGAGGAAAAGGTTGTTGCCAGGAGTCAAGAGAAGGATAGGTTCTTTTCAACTTGTAGGCCTATGCACTCAACAACATGGCACCACCTTCTATTGAAACAAGGGACAGCAGCACAAGCACTAGCTAAGTAAGGTTCCAATTACTTACATGGTTAGCTAAGGGTTTGCCTTATCACTATGTAGTTTGTAGTAAAACTGAGGTAATAGTTGCTCAGAATGCCCTCCTTATATATGTTTCAGAAACCCTAACCTAAGTACAGTGTAATCTACCTATTACATAATATTGGTCCCTAAAATGAGTCATTCTGAGTCTTCTTCTATTTATATTCCTTCTATGATGTTCTATATGACATCATTTCATTCTATATGATGTTGTATGAGTCATATGAGTCATAATCATGAGTCATTGTGACTCCAAATGAGTCATAAGTATGAGTCATTATGACTATAAATGAGTCATAACTGTGAGTCATAATTGTGAGTCATAAGTCACATGACTAATATTATGTAAGCTATTTATGATTAAATATGAAACACTTAATTAATAGTTATTCAATCTTATCTTATTATTAGATAAGATATAGATAGGATATAGATTGGATAAAATGTCCATTACATTAGTTATTGTAATGAATGTAACTAATCTAATGTAACTATTATAATAACTATCAGAGTTTTGACACCTTCTTCAGGCAGAGTTTATCTTGTCAAAAGTACCTTTTCTGGGATGCTGCTCAATTGCCTGCTGTTGTGGTACTCTCTTGCTAACACAACACTGAATCATGATCAATCTGAATGCATTAGATTTAAGCACATTGCATATCTAGACTATGACCTAAGCCAATCTGAGTTTACACCATGGGGAATGGTGACAGTAAATGATATTCAAGATCCCTGCTTTGGTAATGGTTTCATTGATTTCTAAGTGCCACATTATAGAAGATGATATGTGTGGGGAACTATATCCAAAAGCAGGATACATGAGCTGTGTGTAAGGTGTGAGACACTGGAAAGTGAGCGTGTGAATTATTCTTCTGACAAGTGTATGTGGGGGCAGCAGACTTATATTATTAAGCACCCTACTTTACTTATATATGGTATTATACTTCCATACTCATGTGCAATTCTGCTGCATCATTTCTGTTGAAATGGATGTAATCCATTTCATACACAATGTGTTCCACACCATGGGAAACATCTCAGATCTATCCAATCTTATCTAATCTGTCATATAATACATGTGGACATAATTATAGAGTTAGACAGATATTATAGAGTTAGACATGTGTCAAACTCAGACAATAGCACACCATGTGCATGACTGTGCATTACCAAGCATGATAGAAATGATCAGTCATTGCTGCTAATATTGCTGACATCAGACCAGTAGATAGACTGTATAAATACCCCAGTAGTTAGACGTCAATTTACATCCTCTGCTCTACTTAATGATCACTCAATAGTGGACCTTCTGTTTTTTTTCCTCGATTAGGCCCCTTCATACATATGTACATGGTAGGGCATCAATAGTGGACTTAAGTGACCTACTACAGCTACAAGTAAGTCTTACTTACTTAGCTCTACTATTCTGCTGCACTCCTGTCAGTTGTTGCTTCAACAGGTTATGGGCCCCATCTGCTCACAGACCTGATGGCAGACCTATGACATCATTTCGCTTATAAGCGAAGTGGCTGTGCACACCAAGCTGTCATCACACAGGAAACAGTGTCACCCGCTTTTGGTACTCACCAAATAGGTAATCAGGTTTGTTAGTAGCACCCATAGCTGTAGAATACTGTAATCATGGTTATGATTGCTGACATAACCCCAGGAACTCACCAGTAATATGAGTATGCCTCAATCTTGACAGAGATCTGCAGGCACCACCTGGAGAGGTGTGAAAATAATACTTAGTATGGCAAACTATATGGGTTTCTGTGTCACCCCGGTCAATACCAAAACTATAATTCTGGATCTGTTGACTTTGTCCAGATCTGGGCTGGATGGTGAATTCCAGCTTATCAACATTCTCTGGATTTAGGGCCATCTATGACAGATAAAGATTGGATTGGGTTCTGTCCTGTCCCCTGATCAAAAGGCTTTGCACCCCCTATTGGCTGTGAATAATTAGGCGCTTATATCAATATATGGGTTTTCTGTCATGACTCATTCTCAATGCTCAAATCTCCAAGACATTTTTATTCTTTTTCTTTGTATTTTACTATAGCTATAGCCAAACATCTTAGTCAGGTTGGCGTCTATCTTATCTAGTCAGCGCTAAGATTAGATTAGATAACGATTAGATTAGATAACGATTAGGTGAACCTGCAGTGACCTGCAGTGAATCCATAGTGATCTGCAGTAATTCTGCAGCAATTCTGCAGAGACCTGCAGAGACCTGCATTGAATCCACATTGATCTGCAGTAATTCTGCAGTGACCTGCAGTGAATCCACAGTGATCTGCAGTAATTCTGCAGTAACCTGCAGTGGCCTGCAGTAATTTTGCAGTGACCTGCAGTGAATCCACAGTGATCTGCAGTGGCCTGCATTGGCCTGCAGTGACCTGCAGTGACCTGTAGTGGCCTGCAGTAATTCTGCAGAGACCTGCAGTGACCTGTAGTGGCCTGCAGTAATTCTGCAGAGACCTGCAGTGAATCCACAGTGATCTGCAGTGGCCTGCAGTAATTCTGCAGAGACCTGTAGTGGCCTGCAGTGAATCCACAGTGATCCACAGTGACCTGCAGTAATTCTACAGTGACCTGCAGTGACCTGTAGTGGCCTGCAGTGACCTGCAGTAATTCTACAGTGACCTGCAGTGACCTGTAGTGGCCTGCAGTAATTCTGCAGAGACCTGCAATGAATCCACAGTGATCTGCAGTGGCCTGCAGTAATTCTGCAGAGACCTGCAGTGAATCCACAGTGATCTGCAGTAATTCTGCAGTGACCTGCAGTGGCCTGTAGTGGCCTGCAGTAATTCTGCAGAGACCTGCAGTGAATCCACAGTGATCTGCAGTGGCCTGCAGTAATTCTGCAGAGACCTGCAGTGAATCCACAGTGATCTGCAGTAATTCTGCAGTGACCTGCAGTGGCCTGTAGTGGCCTGCAGTAATTCTGCAGAGACCTGCAGTGAATCCACAGTAATCTGCAGAGATCTGCAGAGACCTGCAGTAATTCTGCAGTGACCTGCAGTGCTCTCAGACTCTGCAAGACTCTGTGGGACTCTATGGGACTCTGTGGGACTCTGTATCAGCACTGCAGCTGTCTGCAATGACTTGTCAATTGGCTAAACATGAATAACTTATGAACCACTGGTTGGAATCGTTTTTGCCAGGAACAAAGGTTGTGCGCCTTTTTTCATACTACAACTCTTGTCACACACTCAAGCCTGGATTTGTAGATCTTAACTCAGAAAATAGGATTTAGTCGAGTGAGAGCAGTGGCAAGACTAAGTCCACTGGATATGATGTAGGATATATGTCTTTTTGAGACCAACATAACAATGCCAGTTTGGTGTAATGGTTTGTATCGCTTCAGCTGTGCTCTAAGGTTTTGAGTTCAATCCTGGTCATTGGCAAGTTATTTATGTTCATATATTACCTTAATTGACCAGAGTCTCACAGCATCCTGCAGAGTCCCACAGAGTCCCACAGAGTCCCACAGAGTCCCACAGAGTCCCACAGAGTCCCACAGAGTCCCACAGAGTCTTGCAGAGTCCCACAGAGTCCCACAGAGCCTGGAGAAAAGGTATATGTTCTGTGCAGTACTGCCACAGTTTGCAGGCAGTCTGTGGCAGTCCAAGTAAAGAACTGTGCCAATAA
Organism: Amanita pallidorosea; assembly: GCA_023014475.1. Taxonomy (NCBI): domain Eukaryota; kingdom Fungi; phylum Basidiomycota; class Agaricomycetes; order Agaricales; family Amanitaceae; genus Amanita; species Amanita pallidorosea. The sequence continues at coordinate 217,299 of JAEBUS010000057.1, forward strand.
GGCACAGAGCACCACAGAGCACCACAGAGTCCCACAGAGTCCCACAGAGTCCCTGCAGAATTACTGTCAGGGTCTAGAGCAGTCCAGAAGAGGTCTATGAGTGGAGTCAGAGTGGCCATGCTCATATGCGCTCATATGCACAGCAACTGCAGCAGCGCCCAAGCACATGCTCACCATGAACAATAAGAGTGAGTCAGAGTGGGGGAGTGCCGGTGGGTCTGGGAGTTGCAAGGGGTCCTCATAGAATAGTATATAAGTAGGTACAGTGTAGCTGAAGTCTCCCCAGACTTCAGATAGTTTATCTCTACCCCAATCTATCCCAGTGTCATCTCCTTTCTACTCTCTGGCCAGCGACGAGGCCTGTGTGCCCCCTAGGGGGGATTGTAAGGTTGTGGTTAGGGGCATGAGCTCATAACACACAGAGTCCCACAGAACCCCACAGAGTCCCACAGAGCCTAGAGAAAAGGTATATGTTCTGTGGCAGTCCAAGTAAAAAACTGTGCCAATAAGGCACAGAGCACCACAGAGTCCCACAGAGTCCCACAGAGTCCCTGCAGAATTACTGCAGGTCACTGTGGATTCACTGCAGGTCTCTGCAGAATTACTGCAGGCCACTACAGGTCACTGCAGGTCACTGCAGAATTACTGCAGATCACTGTGGATTCACTGCAGGTCTCTGCAAAATTACTGCAGAATTAATGCAGGTCACTGTGGATTCACTGCAGGTCACTGCAAAATTACTGCAGGCCACTGCAGGTCACTGCAGGCCACTACAGGTCACTGCAGAATTACTGCAGATCACTGTGAATTCACTACAGATCACTGTGGATTCACTGCAGGCCACTACAGGTCACTGCAGAATTACTGCAGATCACTGTGAATTCACTGCAGATCACTGTGGATTCACTGCAGGTCACTGCAGGTCACTGCAGAATTACTGCAGATTACTGTGGATTCCCTGCAGGTCTCTGCAGAATTACTGCAGAATTACTGCAGATCACTGTGGATTCCCTGCAGGTCACTGCAGGTCACTGCAGAATTACTGCAGATCACTGTGGCTTCCCTGCAGGTTCCTGCAGAATTGCTGCAGAATTACTGCAGACCACTGTGGATTCACTGCAGGTCACTGCAGGTCCCTGTGGAATCACTGCAGATTCACTGTGGCTTCACTGTTGGCACTGTCAGTACTGTGGCACTGTGCATTCGATGGCAAACCGGTTATCCCTGACCCACTGGAACAGGTCATCACACAAGGCAATGACCCTACCACAGACACTGAGCATGGGAATGAAGTTTCCACCGTTACCAGAAATGAATTAAGTGAATCAGAAGAATCTGATGGAGAGCTCAAATACATTCCCAGCATCAGAGCGGCCACGTCATCTTACCAATTTTCGGAAGAAGAGCTCCTGACTGTCAATTATGATGACAAAGTATTCAACTGAGTATAAAAGGATGCTTTGGAATGCATTGGATTCCCCAACTTATTCGTTATATCATGCCCACCTTTTTCACCACCATTGCCTACCTCATCACCTTTGCCTTTGCCCTCCTGGTCACAGCATGTGGCCATTGTTACATCAAACCCGCTGCCGTCCTCTCGCCCTTCCTTGCTGCCACCCATGACCTCCCCCTCGAGGTCTTTGTCAACACCACCATCACCATAGACGATTTCGAATTTGCCAAGCTCCCTGAACTTCATGAACACCCGGCAGAACTCGCTGACACCGTAACTGTCCCCATTATACCCGTTCTGCCCATCGTCACCCGTCCCCACAATGCTATGCTTGACAATGTTAATGATAACCTCGCTACCCTCATCACATATTTCAACTTGTTCTCCAAGCCACTCGACTTCATCACGGCCCTCACTCTCACCACCAACCCCTATACTCTTACTTACAAGGAACACAACACAATGCTCGCTCAGGCAAAACAGCTGCAGAGAGCAATTCAAAGCTTACAGTGGCATGTAGAGACTGCCGACAAGGACATTGGTAACATTATTAGTTGGTTGGAGTCAAGACAGGACCACAGTTGGACAAACTCTTGGTAGAAGTCAGTGACTTCTCGCATGCGAAGGGGGTAACATTACAGTTCTCTTTTCGTTTCGTCTTTGTGTTTTGGCAAACCGTTTCATATCCATCTTTACTGTGCAGTGTACAGCCTGGATGCTATCTCCTTTCATAGTTACCTTCACATTTCCTTTCTCAGATAACTACAGCTTTATTCCCTTTTACAATTCCTTTGTTCTCCAAACATATATAAGCTCCATGTACTGTAGAGTAACCTCAGTTCCAACTTAGATGAGTTTTGCTCTCAACCTCACTCGATCTCAACACTCTTCTTCCTCATCATTCTCAAGACCTTTGTCATCATTTGACTTAGTGTCTAGACTCTTTGTTTAGTGACTGGGAGCGGACCGAGACTCTGCTTGTCGCTGTTGACTTAGAACGAACCATGACGAGGGCATCATCCATAACAATAATTGCCCAAGGAAAATTAACATCCAAGAACCTACACGCTCTCCAGCTTCACCATGCTAGGATAGACCACACCTATTCCACACTACACACACCCAACCTAGAAACATGGCACCACTGTCTTGGCCATGCAAATTACCAGTCGATAATTGACATGCTCTGAAATGGCACAATCACTGGTACGACCTCCACTTCCATCCATATTCCACCCAAATGTGACTCCTGTGTCATTGGCAAACAGACAAGAAACCCTGTTCCCAAAAAGCGCAACAAACACAGTAGGGCAATGAGATGGCTGGAAAAGGTCTGGGTAGACTTATGTGGACCTATGGATGTACAGTCACAGCACAGCAATAATTATATCATGAATATCATCAACTATTACTCTAACTACCCATGGAGCATCCCTCTTAAAACAAAAGACCAAGCCTTCCCAGAACTAAGAGAATGGGAAATAGCACGTGTAAATTAAACTGGCTCTAAAATAGGCACATACCAAACTGACAATGGTGAACTCAAAACCAACAAAATGGCAACATGGCTCAAAAGCTGCGGGATCAGGCATGAATTCTCAGCTCCACACACATCAGCTCACATAGGATGAGTTGAACAATTACACCAGACACTCATGGGAAAAACTGTCACAATGCGCATCTATGCAAACATCCCTCCTTTCCTTTGGGACAAACTTTATCTCACAGCAACCCACCTACACGCAAAAACCACCACTGCCACACTCCAAGGAAAAACCCCACATGAGCTATGGTACGGCAAAAGCCCAGACTATTCCTACCTACGTGAGATTGGGTGTCGAGCATTTGTGTTAATCCAAAACAAACACAACCCAAAAATCTATGAGCGATCCCCTGAATGCGTGCTCATTGGCTATGATGCCAAGTCCAAAACTTATTGTTGCTACCACTGCACAACAAAGAAAGTCATAAGTTCCTACCATGTCCAGTTCCTTGAGAGCCACCATGGGCACATGCCAACAAATCCCAAAACTACCACACCATCCCCACCACTGCCAGTAACCCCTGCCCAAGGCCCTTCAACCATCACCATGTCACCACCACCTCCAGACTCTGACAATGAAGTCATCCCTGTCCTATCACTGGCCATCAACACAACCAAACTGACAGTGCCAAATGTGCCCAACCGTGGCCACCTACCCCAGCAGCAAACCCCCCTGACAACAACATTATTGTGACGCAACATGTTAAGGCAACAGACAATCCTCAGCACCACTCTGGCCACATAGAACAGAACCTTCAAAATCCTGCACAACCCTCCTGCTTCCAACAGGTTCTCCAAGAGTCAAAACTCAGTGCCAACTGTGTCGCACAAGCGCTGATGAGCAGTGTCCCCGCTGTGACCATGTAGCAACCTCGTCACGTATATGCGTCATGCTATGCGAGAGTAGTCCTATCGTCCTTGGGATTATACACATGCACTGAACCCATCACTAACTATCTGATACACTACAGATCTGCAGACCTTGCATATCAAATACCATGCACACACCTGCAGCATAAGCCACACGACAGCCGCAGTATAATCCGCACCCTTCCACATTACCAGCAAACGCTGTCGCACTTGACAACTACCAGTGCACACATCCGATTATCTGAAAGCCTGCGCTGACTAACGGATGTTCCGCATTGGGAGTTTACCACTGCATGTGATATTCTGCACTGCCACTTCTGTGATAGGCAAGTCCACCTTCCGGATACCGTGATCAAGATCCACATCCACATACATGTATGATTGACAGCTGAAGTCAATAGCCCACCCAAGACAATGGAGTGCAATCTTCATGGCAGTTTGCGTCGATCGGAGAATACAAAAGGAAGGCTATATGGAGTGCAATCGGAGGAATTCCGTTAACAGGTTTGTGGTCACTGTTACAGTTCTCTTTTCGTTTCATCTCTGTGTCTCAGTGAACCGTTTCATCATCATTACTGCGCAGTGTACAGCATGGACGCTATCTCCTTTTCGTAGCTACCTTCATATTTCCTTTCTCAGATAGCTACAGCTTTATTTCCTTCTACGATTCCTTTGTTCTCCAAACGTATATAAACCCTATGTATCCTAGAGTAACCTCAGTTCCAACTTAGACGAGTTTTGCTCTCAACCTCGCTTGAACTCGACGCTCTTCTTCTTCATCGTTCTTAAGACCTTTGTCATCATTTGACTTAGCGTCTAGACTCTTTGTCCAGTGACTGGGAGCGGACCGAGACTCTGCTTGTCACTGTTGACTTAGAACGAACTACGACGAGGGCATCGTCCGTAACACAAGTTGGAACTCAGGAACCGCTCAGTGCTTCGTCACTAGCCAGACACCATTGAGACCCGAACCTCCCAGATCAGACCGCCAAACGACTCTGCTCGTTATAGGCAAAAGTACTACCTTGGACGAAGGGAAGTCTATCCTTCTACAACAAACGAAGGGTGGTACTACGTTTCAACCACCAAGAAAAAGAACCAGCGAGTCCCAGAAAGTTTCTTCGAAGGAGAATATAGAGAAGGAAACCCTGACGAAGAATTACCAGCAGAAACTTGATTAATTGGTATAACGAAGAAAACAATTCAGATAGCCGATTATTCTTCCCACCAAACAAAGAGCCAGAACTTACTTGGTGGCACGAATTTCGAGACGCTGAGGATCTAACCGACGGAGTCTTCTCCGCACTTGAGGAATCTACTCTTGCCAAGTGGAATGAATACAAGGAACAACAGCAGATCGAACTGGATCTAGATTTTGACAACGAGCCGAAACAAGGGGAAAGCTCAAAACAAGCAACAGAACCGAAACAGGAACCTGAAACCGAAACAAAGAAAAATATGGCAGACGAAAAGGAAATATCCCGAAAGGGATAAAAGGAATCTCCATTGAGAAATTCAAAGGGCAACGATCCAAAGCGAAACATTTCATCTATGCGTTTGATGACACCTTCGATCTAGATGAGGAACGATTTACCACTGCCAAGAAGAAAATCAAATACGTTTTCCTACACTTAGGAGAGGAATTAGACGATTGGAAATCCAATATCCGAGAGGAATTGGATGAAACGACTACAGATAAAGGAAAGAAAAGGGAAGAAGGAACGACACTCTCTTGGGATAGCTACAGCAGTTTCAAAAAGCGATTCTTAGCCGATTGGGGCGAATCAGACACCGCAGCCAGGACCCTGAATGATCTAGATAAAGTAAAAGTGGGCGGAGATATTGATATCCCCACTTATATTCAGAAGTTCCGATCCCTTATTCAGTCAACCGGAATCACAGGGTTCATGGCGCAGCGAATCTATTTTTGTAAAGGACTCCCAGCATCAGTCGCAGCAAAAATCATCGAAAACCCTGCAGTCATTAACATGGAAACAGCCTATGATGCTGCGGAACGATTACACAATGCTTGGGAAACCCTGAAACTGATGAACCGATCTTCTGGATCAGGAAACATGGAGAGACGTTTCAAATTTAACCGAAACTCAAGGAACTCAGCATCAGGATCGAAAGGAGTCAATGCCATAACTACGGGACGCCTTTCAGACTCCCAAAAGGAGGAATATCGGAAAACCGGCAAATGTTTCCGATGCGGAACTCAGGGACACATATCCAGGGATTGCCCAAACAAAGGGAACGCCCAGACGACGCCCAACAAATCGCCTCCTCCGCAGAATCGCACCATTAGGACTATTGAGGAAACGACCTCAGAAGAATCAACTGCCCAACGCATTAGGGCACTAATTGAAGCACTCCCAGACGAGGAGCGCGAGAATACCCTCCAAGAACTCGAAACAGAGGGTTTTTAAGAAGGAGACGCCAGAAAGTGGTTGACGCCTCCCATAAAGTTGAACAGTTAGCACTCGATTCTGTAATCGTACAATCCAATAATGATAAACGGATCTCAATTACTGTGCAAACAAACGATAAACCCGCTGAAATTCTGCCCTCATTGATTGTGGAGCAGAAGGAAATTTCATTGACGAACGCATATCAAAGATTGGCCAAAGGAAAAACTAAAACAACCGATTAAAGTTAAAAACGCCGACGGAACTATTAACCAAAATGGCATGATCACGCATCGAACTCATCTTATCTATTCTATCAATGGAAAGCCATATGATAATTGGTTATGGATCACAAACTTAGGGGATCAAGAAATCATCTTCGGAATACCATGGCTGGAAAAACATAACCCGACTATTGATTGGCAAAAGAAAACCCTCCAAATAGACGATGATTCAAAAGATGACAAACCGATTTGGCGCATAGCGCTAGATACTCAACAATGGGGAGAAGACGAATATTGGATAAGAGTAAAACATCGGCGTCACAAGCGTTTGAACACCAAGCAAAACGCGACGAAACGCCGACTGTCTTACCACTTGAGTACCTTCCCTGGCAGTCTACCTTTGAGAAAAAAGCATCGGAGCGTTTCCCATCATCACGACCATGGGACCATGCAATTGAACTCAAAACCGGATTTACACCGAAAGTTAGCAAAATCTACCCACTATCACTAAAAGAACAATCAACACTCGATGAATGGATTAAAGAGCAATTAGATAAAGGGTACATTCGACCATCCAAATCGCCACAGGTGTCACCATTTTTCTTTGTTTCAAAGAAAGAGAGCGGTGCCCTTAGACCCTGCCAGGACTATCGTTACCTTAACGAATGGACGATAAAAAACGCCTATCCACTACCCTAGTCTCAGACCTAATGACGAAATTAGAAGGTGCAAACTATTTCACTAAACTTGATTTGCGCTGGGGATATAACAACGTCCGAATTAAAGAAGGTGATGAATGGAAAGCGGCCTTCATTACAAACCGAGGGCTGTATGAACCAACAGTAATGTTCTTCGGCCTTTGCAATTCGCCCTCAACGTTCCAGACCATGATGAATGAATACTTTCAGGACATGATTAACAAAGGATGGCTCATTATCTACATGGATGACATTTTGATCTGTGGGAAGACAAAAGACGAAATACAGAAACGAACTGAAAGAGTCTTAGAGCGTCTACAGAAGAAAGACCTATTTTTGAAGTTAGAAAAGTGCAAATTTTGCGTCCAAGAAGTCGAATTTCTGGGTATGGTCATTACACCCGGTCATATTCAAATGGACCCTGTAAAACTCGCCGGTATCAGAGACTGGCCAACCCCCACAACGGTCAAACAAGTTAGATCTTTCCTCGGATTCGGAAATTTCTATAGACGATTCATCGGCAACTTTGCTGCTATAGCAAAACCGTTGACAAACTTAACTAAGAAAAGCTTAACCTTCAGCTGGACGCTTGATTGTCAGACAGCTTTCGATGAATTAAAAAGAAAATTTTCGTCAATGCCAGTCCTACGCATGCCAGACCCCACAAAGCCTTTTATCCTCCAGACAGACGCTTCCAATAAAGCCACTGGAGCAGTATTGAAACAAGCCGACGCCTCCGGATCCCTTCATCCTTGTGGCTTCATATCACACGCCTTAACCGCGACGGAACAGAATTACCAAATTTATGACCGAGAACTATTGGCTATTATTAAAGGATTACAAGCATGGCGACATTTGCTGCATGGATCTCCGCATCCAATTATAGTCCATTGCGATCACAAGAACCTTTCATTCTATAGAACTCCGCAACGGTTAACACTCGACAAGCTCGTTGGTCTATGATGCTATCGGAATTTGACCTGAAAATAGAGCAAGTACCAGGGACGAAAATGTTTGAAGCAGATGCATTATCCCGCCGTCCTGATCATATGAAAGATGATGACATACTGGACGATGTTATCATGTTACCCAATAACAAGTTCATTCGCCTTATTGCCACAGACCTTGCTCAGAAAATCCGAGATGCTACATCACTCGACAGTTTTGGAAAAACCATCATTGAAGTCATAGAAATGCAACGCGCTCCACCTATTAAATCCAAACTCCAGGATTGGGCGTTTGTTGACGGCATCATTCAATACATTGACAGAGCATATATCCCTGATCTTGGAACACTCCGCACCAGTATTATCAAAGCGGTCCATGAATCACCCACTTCCGGACATCCCAGACGATTGAAAACACTGGAATTGCTACAACGAGATTACTGGTGGCCAGGAATGTATAAACACGTCAAGGAATGGATCACTGGATGCGCCACATGTCAGCAAATGAAGGTGAACACTCACCCCAATACCCCAGCCCTCCTACCAATCGGATCGAAGGCGACTCGACCATTTCAGCAAGTGACCTTGGATTTTATTACCGATCTTCCCATTTCTGACGGATTTGACTCGATTTTGGTCATGGTGGACCATGGTCTTACGAAGGGGGTAATTCTTACTCCTTGCAAGAAAACCATCGACGCACTAGGAACAGCAGACCTCTACATTTCCGAAATATTCAAGCGCTTTGGTCTACCAGACGTACTTATTTCAGATCGAGGACCGCAATTCTCAGCCAAGGTCTTCCAAGAAATCAGGAAAACATTAGGAATCGATCATAGAATGAGCACCGCCTATCATCCGCAAACCGATGGAGAAACGGAACGAGTTAATCAAGAATTAGAAGTATATCTTCGAATATTCTGTGCAAATGAAGCGCACACTTGGAAACAACTATTACCAATCGCCGAATTTGCCCATAATAACCGCCATCATGATTCAGTTAAAGCATCGCCTTTCCAACTTATGTATGGAACAAACCCTGTTGCACTACCTACTGCGGTGCAGAAAATGACGACACCAGCAGCAGAAGAACGGCTACAGTTACTACGAAAGGCTAGGGAAGAGGCCCTTGCTGCGCATGAATTAGCCAGACAAATGGTGGCTAGACGAATCAGAGACAAGTCAATCAAATTCGAAATAGGAGACAAAGTTTGGCTCGAAAACAGAAACCTTAATATCCATACCAGTCCAGGAAGCTAGCGCCAAAACGAGAAGGACCCTTTCCTATTGAGCAAGTCTTAGGACCAGTAACGTATAGGCTCAAACTTCCGAAACAATGGCGCATTCATCCAGTCTTTCACACATCACTCCTTATGCCATATAGGGAGACTGAAACACATGGACCAAATTACACGGCCCCACCTCCTGATCTCATAAATGGACAAGAAGAGTTTGAAGTTGAAGCGGTCCTTGCACACCGAAAGCGTGGAGCAGGATATCAGTATTTGGTTAAATGGAAAAACTACGGTCCGAATGATAATTCCTGGGAACCAGAACGCAATCTAGGCAATGCTGCGGATATCTTGCAAGCATATAAACAGAGAAGACAGCTGTAAAATACCCATGTCTCGCTATCATAACCGCCGAATCCTTAAACAAAATATCCGATATACGAAGAAATATTGTTCTACTCGAGGACGATATTCCCCAAAACTCTACGAAAGATTTCGAGGACGAATCATTAAAATTCCTATCTATCGCCCTCCAACATCTCCGTTAGGATTACCACGATTCTCTAAAATCATCCGAACACGAGCAGTCCGACAAACTGCACCTAGAGCCTCAAGGCTAACCACCGGACATTTAAAACATCCACAAGGACACGTAGAATTCCCATTTAATGCTCGCCTTCATTATCTCCCAAAATATATGGATCTTACATTTGATCCAGAGGAATTACCATATTATCCCGAAGCCAGATCATACCTTCCATCACCCAACATACCTTTGAATCACAGATACGAGGTGTACACCGAGATGGCCCTTCGAAGAGAGGAACCCGAAAAATATGTCTTCATTCAGGAGCTAAAACGCGCTGGCAAGGAAGTCGAAATATACCGCTGGGTTGCTGATCGGCATGTCCCAAATGCACAAGCCAATTTCAACGATGCAATGGACAGTCTGGATTTCCTGAATGCAGTTGCTGACAACCCGGTTATCCCTGATGCACCGGAACAAGCTGTCACACAAGGCAATGACCCTATCACAGACACCGAGCATGAGAACGAGGTTTCCACCGTTACCAGGAATGAATTGAGCGAATCAGAAGAATCTGATGCAGAACTCGAATACATTCCCATCATCAGAGCGCCCGTGTCATCTTACCAATTTTCGGAAGAAGAACTCCTGACTGTCAATTATGATGACGAAGCGTTTAATTGAACATAAAAGGACGCTTTAGAGTGCACCGGATCCCCAATATATTTGTTACATCATGTCCGCCATCTTCACCACCGTCGCCTACTTCATTGCCTTCGCCTTTGCCCTCTTGGTCACCGCATGTGGCCATTGTTATGTTGAACCCGTCGCCGTCCTTTCGCCCTTCCTCGCCACTGCCCAGGACCTTCCCCTCGAAGTCTTTATCAATACTACCATTACCATCGACGACTTCGAGTTCGCGGACCTCCCCGAACTTCATGAACACCCAGCAGAACTAGCCAACACCGTCACCGTTCCTATCGCCCCCGTTCCACCCGTTGTTACTCGCCCTTGCAACGCCATGCTCGACAACGTCAGCGACAACCTCGCCACCTTGATCACCTATTTCAACTTGTTCTCCGAGCCCCTCGATTTTATCACCGCCCTCACCCTCACTACCGACCCGCACACCCTTACTTATGAAGAACGGGACGCGATGCTCGCTCAAGCGAAACAGTTACAGCGAGCAGTTCAGAGCTTACAATGGCGAGTGGAGACTGCCGACAAGGACGTCGGTAACATTATCAGTTGGTTAGAATCTCGGCAGGACCATGGCTGGACGAACTCATGGTAGAAGTCGGCGACTTCTCGCATACGAAGGGGTAATGTTACAGTTCTCTTTTCGTTTCATCTCTGTGTCTCAGTGAACCGTTTCATCATCATTACTGCGCAGTGTACAGCATGGACGCTATCTCCTTTTCGTAGCTACCTTCATATTTCCTTTCTCAGATAGCTACAGCTTTATTTCCTTCTACGATTCCTTTGTTCTCCAAACGTATATAAACCCTATGTATCCTAGAGTAACCTCAGTTCCAACTTAGACGAGTTTTGCTCTCAACCTCGCTTGAACTCGACGCTCTTCTTCTTCATCGTTCTTAAGACCTTTGTCATCGTTTGACTTAGCGTCTAGACTCTTTGTCCAGTGACTGGGAGCGGACCGAGACTCTGCTTGTCACTGTTGACTTAGAACGAACTACGACGAGGGCATCGTCCGTAACAGTCACCAGGGAACACATCAGCGCTAAATCACTAGAGACACCAGAGCTCAATTGTTGGCTGTCGCATTTATATTCAAGCACCCTTAGGGACAGCAACCATACAATCAGGGTTCTGCTACGTAGTCACATGCAGGATGAAAATACTAGGCAAATGCTCGAGCACTAAGCCGCATTGGATGAAGCCTTTCAAGATAATGGATTGGGACAGCAAGGAGACACGCATACACAGGGAAAGTTTTGGAGTTTTGGAGTTCACTTGCATTGGTAGCATAGTAAAATGTATATAAACCATAAAGTCTCATAGTAGAAATCAGCTTATCCTATCCATTCAAGTTTCCCCTTAGCATTCACTTCGCCTTCGTTCTCTTTTTCACTTGCAAGTTTCCTCTCTGTGTCGTTTCAGCCATTGTCAAGCCTGCCTTGCGGAAAGACTTTGGCTACTTGTTGTTATTGTCAGCGTCCGACGTTTGCTATCTGCTTGCGTTATCTGCCCTTGATGTCATCCGTAACAACTACCGGCTTTCGCCACTTTTGCTCCCTCAAAAATGGTTATCATCACGTGACCGCTGCATACATTGAGTATCCGCTTATCCGTTTTGTGTTATTCGCACACGTCATTAGTGATCTGCTCACATTCACTCGCATTTGGCTGCACTGTTCCGCATTTGCTTGCATCTGTCCACTTTCTCCATTTGCGCAGTGTGATTCCAGAACTGGAATTGACGGGAAAACTTTACCTCACTCACAAAACCCCCTGTCTGCCTGTCGCTTTGATAGGTCGGAGCTTGTTAGCGCAAAAGGAAAAGCACCCTGCCTTTTGGGATTACATCAACTATCCTGACATCTTTGAAAATGAGGCAAAACTCACCGAGCTCCTAGCCTCACGCCCTGATCTCTGCTTTCATCTCAATGGGGACCACACTGACAATACACCAAACACCTGGGCTGAGGCCCAACAATCACCCAATGCCAATAAATGGCTGGCCGCTTATAACGAGGAGCTAAAATCTCTAAGAGAAATGGACGTCTATGACCTTGTACCTTGCAGCCAAGTTCCTGCCACCCAACAAATCCAGAAAGGAAAACCCATCTTCCAGATCAAACACGATGAGACCGGTACCCCCATCCATTACAAAATCTGCCATGTTTTCAAAGGTTTTGAACAAATTTACAGACAAGACTACACCAAAACTACCTCCCCTACTGCCCGTATGGAATCTTGGCGCCTCGTTTTACACATTGCTGCCACCTTGGACTGGGATATACAAAAAGCCAATGTAAAGACAGCTTACCTATATGGTCTTCTCCCCAACAATGAGATCCAATTCATGGAACAACCCCGGGGCTTTGAGGAACCTGGCAAGGCGTTGTGGGTCTGGCGTCTCAAACAAAACCTGTATGGAATGAAACAAAGCAGATGTGTTTGGAACAAGACCCTGAATGACGTGATGGTCTCGTGGAAATTTAAACAACTATCAGCTGAGTACTGCGTTTACTACCGACGCATGACAGAGGGTATCAGCATAGTCATTGTACATGTTGATGACTTCCTACTTGCCTCCAGCTCCAAAGCCTCCAACGATCTCATTAAGAAATAGATGCACAAGCATTGGACAATAACCAACTTAGGTGAAACACATTTTTGTGTCAGAATATCCATTTCCTGCAACCGCACATGTCATACCATCTCCTTGTCTCAAACAGCACTCATTAACAAGCTAACTTTCCAATTTGGCCAGACTGACACCAACCCCATATCGGTCCCAATGTGTTAGGATCGCAATCCTAGCCCTCAAATTCGGTTTTGCCTTACAGTTATCTGGGATGACTTGTATACACATTATAGCAGGCCTGGGGCCTTACGGGACACTATGGGATACCAACGGTTGAGTCAGCGCATGGGAGCGCTCACCAGAGGGCAAGACGATGGTTGGAAGAACCAGCCAATACTATATACGGAAGGACGGCCAGACTAGGAAGGTGGATCGCCACCTTGATGGCATCACACTCGGCATCAGTGCATCAGGAGGATCAGCGCATCAAGCCATCACGCATCAGACGAAGGCGCAAGACAGCGCGCATGTCTATAAAGGATCGCGATGGGAACGCACAATGCCTCAAGGCATTGCTCCTTATGGTCAGGGTCTAGAGCAGTCCAGAAGAAGTCTATGAGTGGAGTCAGAGCGGCCGCGCCCATATGCGCTCATATGCGCAGCAACTGCGGCAGCGCCCAAGCACATGCTCACCAAGAACAATAGGAGTGAGTCAGGCTGAGGGAGTGCCGGTGGGTCTGGGAGTCGCAAGGGGTCCTCATAGAGTAGTATATAAGTAGGTACATTGTAGCTGGAGTCTCCCCAGACTTCAGATAGTTTACCTCTACCCCAATCTATCTCGTTCTCATCTCCTTTCTATCCTCTGGCCAGCGACGAGGCCTGTGGGCCCCCTAGGGGGGATTGTAGGGTTGTGCTTAGGGGCGTGAGCTCATAACACAATGGACCCTGGCCTTAAACTCATCACCCAGACCTTTCCACTCTGTCTGAGGAAGAGCAATGTCAACTATTGCAACTACCATACAGGTCCATTGTTGGTGGCCTCATTTACCTCACAATTGGTACATGCCCAGACATTATGTATGCTGTCCAACAATTGTCACAGTTCCTTGACTGTTACAAACTAACCCACTGGCATGCTGCCATACGTGTAGTACGATACCTCAAAGGCACCAGGCTACTCCAGCTGACACTAGGAGGAAATAACAACATAAATCTACTTGGCTACAGTGACTTGGATTGGGCAAACTGCCCAGACACCAGACAAAGCATAGGCGGCTACACCTTCACCCTTGGCTCTGGATCAGTAACCTGGAGTGTAAGGAAACAAAAGACTGTCACTACATCATCATGTGAAGTGGAATACATGGCCACATTTGAAGCCGCAAAAGAAGCTCTCTGGATCAGACAACTACTCGCCGCAATCAACTTCCCAGCAAAAACTGTGACCACCATACTATGTGACAACAATGCCATGCAAAGCCTATCAGAGGACCCCACCTTACACCCACATGTTAAACATATGGACATCAAGTACCACTTTCTACAAGAATCCATCGAAAACAGCAACATCCAAATACTATACGTCCATACAAACAACAACATAGCAGACTTCCTTACAAAACTGCTCAAACGCCAGAAATTCATCTGACTCCAAAAATTCCTTGGCCTATGCAATGAAGTCAATGACAGGAGGAGCACTGTGACATTGCAATGAGGAGGAGTGTTGGAGTGAATGCATCACAAGTCACAACAAACAATAGAAGCCAAATGGCTTAACATGCATTAAGCAACATACATCGCTATTATACCACTTTACATCTTTCATACACCTCTCCAATTCCCCCATTAAGCTGACCACTTGCACTGCATATAAATACAACTCAACATTATCTATTCACCTCAGTCCGAATACACGAGACTGAGAATATACTTCTTTAGGTACATTGTTATGCAGTGGAGTCCAAATACACAAGACTGAGAATATACTTCTTTAGGTTTTCTATTCAACAATAGCAGGCACTGTTAAAAAAGTGGTTAACACATGTGATGTCTTAATGAGTCATAATGACAAATTAAGACATGATCTCAAAGAAACACATGAGATCATTGAATCACAAGAACAGGCCAATCTTAAAGAGCATATAGATCATATACAAAAAATACAAAGGTTAAACTTGCAATTAATAAATTGCAAAAGGAGGTGGATGAGCAAAGGATTTGTGCAGAAAATGCAGAATCTTGGCTCTCCAAGGAGTCTGACAAACAGAAATTGGCTCACGAAAAGAAAAGAGCCAAGAAACAACATCAGAAGGAAAATCAGTTAAAATTAAAAACCAATAATATCCAAGTCACTGCTACACGTCTAAACGGCGTTAGCGCGCACGGAAGCCTGGCTGATATCATTTGAAAAATGACCTAAAAACCAGTTAAAACTCCCCGCAACAGCCATTGACCCTCCGAATCACCCAACAATTTATACATGTTTGCTGCCAGCATGCTGACGTGGAAATCAGGAACCAACATAAAGCCATTGAAATTCGTGGTAAACACCTCGTAATAGCGCTATCCTTGTATAGACAAGCTGACCTGTCCCAAAGCCTCTGTGACCCTGCTTAGCATTCATATCAAAACTCAATCACCATGGTTTCCCTGCGGGGACCGTTTAGCATTTATATACTGCTCTGGTATGGATATTTTAGCGCTGGCGCCGAAGCAATTTTTATTTGGCTTGTGGAGCCGACTGAGACAATGTTATGGAGACGTTTCTCGAGCATGTAAGGAGGCAGCGCAGATGGCTCATGTAACGAAATCAACTGTCATCGATTGAGGACCTCCTGCATGGATTACATATTCCATGCAGGAGTACAAATTTCACAATTCATTCATGCAACTGACATGGCATTTTGAAATCACGACATTAAATTTGAGAGTATACTATGAGTCAGAGAGACAGCACGACAGACGACATTGCCAGAACAAAGGGTATATGGCAAAATGAGCATTGTAAATGTAATTAGTAGCTGCAGCATTAGTTAGGCATGAAATGAGCGCCGTGCTCGACAATCTTCTGCCATTCAGGCCCTGCCAACTGCGATGGCTTTGGGTATGGTCCAGGGTACTTTTTCAAGTCTGTCTGAAGCGCAGCAGTAAAAAACCTATCACTCATTACTAGAACGTATTTAGGCGATCAATCAATGGGATACTCACTCCTTGACCAACCGCAGGTTATTGGTTTCATGTTCTGCTTCGCGAAGCCGTTCTAAATTATCATCCACCGTTCCCCAGAAACTTGTGATTTTCGGCAAATTGTTGCCAGTTGGGATCTCGGCATTCTGTTCACTATTTTGCGGTATAAATTCAAGGAGCGTGATGCGCTAAGGTCGGCAAGTCCAGGTCAATAATATTATTTAGAAAGTTGATAGTAACATACCAAAAATGCGATACGGCATATGTGGGCTAAGGTCAGTTCAATACTCGGCGGGGCAATTGACTTTGCAAGTTCAACAATCTGTGAAGAATTGTTGATACCTCTTATCAACTACACAACTAATTAGTCATGAGCCATTCTATTGCAGAATTTACTTGCTTTTTGCTTTATAACGCTCCGATGTTGAGTTAGGAGCGCCTTAACAAGCGATGAAAATTCGCTCTTCAACTCCGGGTCTTGGTAGACTTCTGGTGGAGTCTTGAACGTTGACAAATTAGAACCGATGAATTCCTATGATCAAGCGCGTAAGTAAATGATAATGTTTCTGCAAACCATTGTATACTTACAATTATATGTGCTGCAAGACCAGTACGGTATGCTGTGAGGCTAGGAGACAGAAGGACAGTGAGTAGTCGCTCAGAGAGCATGGCCTGTGATCATAGTAAGCAAGTTTAGAGTCAAGATACAGAGACAGAAAGGGCTTACTCGGTATTCTTGAGATTCGAGAAGCTTATTAGCGGCTTCCATTTGCTGGATTTGATTTGCCTTCATTAAGGCTCCCATGAAATGGACGAGCATACTCAGGATATTCGGAAGCTAACAATGCTGTCAGTCGGGTTTGATCAAGTCGGGGAACTCGAACCATACAGATGAAAACGTCTCAAGACTTCCATCTGGTAAATTGAAATCTCTGCACGTCCGGTCAGCAAAGCTTTTGATAGTCCTCCGTGTTCGAGGACTAAACGGTACAGAGACACTGCTTGATCCACTTTCTGATGGTTGACGTGGCACCTGTGTTGATGGTGGAGGTTGTAGCCCTGGAGGCTCGTCACCATCAAGCTCTTCGTCTGACAGAGAGTCACCATCACCATCCGAGTTGTTGTTGCTCGGCATGCCAGGTGAGCCACGATTCTCAGGCTGACTTCCTACAGCATCATTAGGTTGTTGATTCTGTGCAAGGAAAGTGTTTAGAAACATATAGAAAAGTAGATAATGGGACGAAATGAACGAAGAGAATGAGTGGAAAAAATGCGTTGGAAATGGAACGATTGGAGTGGAAGTATTTAAATTTGACCATAATTCGGCCATTGGTCAGCTGAGTGTTCGCTGAGCAAAGGGTCTAGTGGCCAACCCTGAGGAGTTCCGGCCTCACCACGCTGAATTGTACTGCTGTTTTGCGCCATCGACAGGTCAATGTTGGTTGTGTGCAGCAAACTCTGGGATAGATATGGCGCAAAGCGATACGCCATCTGATGATGTGATGGTTGGGTGTTTGAGAGAAACAATTCACGTCCAGGCATTGCAAAGCTTGATGCCATTGGAGCAACACCTGGGTGTGCTGGTGGGACCTGTGGATGACATGAGAATGTACTAGTTGGTGCAGGGATAAATGTGAACGGTGAATGACTCGGGCCAGCGGCACTCATTGGAGGAGATATCTGTGCTTCATTTGCATTGAAGCTTGATGCCGTATGCTGATCGCTTTTGTCCTGTTGGCAAGAACCGGTCATACTCTTCCGTGGATTGGAGGACATTCGTTTCTTCCTTTTCTCGAACATGGGAGTGGGAGCAACATGGCTCAATGCGCCTGGGCTGACAGCGTCGCCTTGTTCAGTCCCATCCTTTTGTTTTCGTACATGCTTGGAAGCTTGCGCACGAATCGCACTGTATTCAGCTACAGGGACACGAACTACTTGATTGAGACTTAGCAATGGGGCACCAAAGCTGCTATATGCCGGTAATTGTGAATGGAAAACATGTTGAGGATGAAAAAGTGTTCATCGTTATGTCGTACTAGTGAATGTGACTGTGTTGTCTTGCGCCGCTCTTGAATGATGGCCCGTTGCTCTATCTCATGACAAGTGGATCGCTGGCAATCGTGCTGGATATTGACAGCGCATATGATATCCTAGATATCTTTAGCTTTATTTAAATAATGTTACTTGACTCATACCTGGGGTACACCAACTCGGAAGTCTTCCTTGAGTTCCAAACAAGGAGCATGAAGCTGTACATGTAATGTCGGTATAAACTCGTAGCACTGTAGTGCAACATGTGATGAAATGTTATCACGACTTCCTTCAGGGACAAGAATCTCTTTCACTTTGCCGACAAACAGCTGCTAAAGACATCAGCATTGCTGAAAAATTCAAAATTGTTGAATACCTCATTCTGTTGCCGAAATATGACTGAGCATTCTTGCGAACATATATCACCTTCCTTCGCAACAAATGATTTGGCTTGATAAAACAATCTTGATTGTGGCAGGCTAGCATGGAGATCACTTGACTGTAGAATATCAGCGCAACGTGTATTTGACCATTCAATACAACGTAGCACATTCTTTTCTCGGAAAAGCTTCGCAGTTCCTAGTCCCTGCTTTAATGAATGGTAGTCCTGATCGAAGTAACACATACCAGCTTTTGTCTGCATATCAGGGTGATATCCGAGGTACTTTACATACTCCTCCTTGTTTGAAAGTATTGCTGATCCCGCACACATCCATTTGCGCTTCATTTTATCATACCAGTATCCGCCCGATGCTATGTGTTTCATTGCGTCCATTGAAGCAAACATGGTGCAGATGTCGCGGCTTGGGGCTTTCTTGTTACTGTAAATGGAACATAACCGGAATACGTGGTTAAAAGATTCATATCGCTCCGTAGAGTAGAGAAGTGCGGGGCCGAATCGTCGTATAAACATTGGAAGATGGATAAGAAAGTGGAATTTAGGTTTCGTGATGATGATAGATGGTGCACATTGTGCGGTGATCACAAGAAATTCATCGATTGTTCTCTTCAAGTGCAATAGATAGTCTTCAATGTTGTCAATGCACGTATGCCACAATAGTACAACAAGAGTTCCGATGCATGTCCAACCATTGATGACATTCTGAGGTAGAAGACCGTGAACCAGAAATGGCATTACTTGCGCAATGCTCTTGAAGTGTTTTCCAATCAGGCTCCCTCGATAATGGCATATGTAAGTCGGATTCAGGCTTGGCGCATTCAAGCCATCCTTATTGACCGAGGAAAGGCGCGAGAAAAAAGTGCCCATGTTGTTTGCTTTGTCCATGATGAATACGGACTGGCCCCAGAAGTATTTCACAACGCCGAGAAGAATAGTATGAAGTATTTCAACTGGGGTGTCTAGATGGATATTGATTCCTAAACGTGACTCAGAACTGACTCAAAAATGGTGGCGGAATTGGATCCTACCTGGCATGCGTAAGAGCAATGGGTTAATTAAGTCTTTGATTTCTCGATTACAGGATCGTTGTCTGTACTCGGCATCAAGTTTGGCTTGAATGTCGTTGCGGGATAAAGTATTGATGGTGCCCCGTACCAACCTTTTGCGTAAATCAAGCAATGGTTGTACAATGAGATCTGTTGTGTGATCCGTATGCCAGACTCTCTAATTGCCACTTCAATTCTACTCGCAATCCCGGTTTCCAAGCATATATCAATATTTCTTTGTGCGGCAGTGGCAGTGTCAGCTGGATCACGAAACTCGCACTCCTGCTTTGTATTCAGATGACGCCAGAGAGGGGAAAGTTGTAACTCACTTTGAATATATCTGAATAGCCGTCTTCTGATGCTTTGTGCTTCTTCGTGCCTCCAACTTTGCAAATCCGACAGAAATAATTTGAGCTGAGACCGGCATGACTACATTGGATAGCTTGCATTGGATTATCACTGCCAAAGAACAGCCCATAAGGTATGAGCAAAACTTCCTCATTCTCTTTGCAATCGTAAGCATCCACGCCACTCTCAAGTAGCTGGCTTCTTGGAGTATCAATTTTGACGTCTGATGAGGATGGTAGATCACGTACGCAATGTTATCTCGTAGTGCATGCATGAATTCGATAGGAGATGCATGTGGCGACGTAGAGTAGAAGCGAACGCAGAATTGTTTCTCAAGCATTTGGCGTGGAAGCAATGCATTAGACAAGTAGACGACGTGGTGCTTGTTCCATTGCTTTGATATATTGCCAGATACATCATCAAGAAAAATGATTAAGGGGACGGAGTAGACCATGCGACCATTTGCCTTTGCGCGGAGACGGTTTGGCATGTTGGCTGAAGATATCAGATCTGAAATCCGTTGAACCATTAGCAAGTAAAATCCAAACTAAATAACATGCATACCAATGAAACGAACATCTGCGCCAAGTTTATCTTGCAGATCTTCAAACGTGTTAGAAAAGTTACTGATAGGTATAGTTGTCGATTCCTTCTCAACGTAAAAGATGTTCTTATCTATGTGAGGTGGTGGTCGTCCAACATAATCAGTAAATTACTCACTTCTTGTGGACGGACCATAAATCCTTGTGCATTCAGTTCACTAGTAATTGTGCTTGGCGCCTTTGAGAAGAAGAAACGCTTGGGAATAAAATATTCACCAGTTGACGACTGTAGGAGTTCGTCAACAAAAAAACATTTCCCGTTTACCTTCACAGTTGGTGGCCTTATATCAGACGATAATTCAAACAACATTTTTTGACCATGGTATACTTCCGACATGCTCTGCCCCAAGTCTTCTGGGTATTCCTGCATAGCAAAGCGCGTGATTGGGTTGGCAAAGTCCTGCAAACAGGGATTAGCGACAACCCATATCATAGCCTTCATGCCTACTTTTGCGATTGCTGCACCCACGTCATTGATGTGAAAGATATTGCCTGAATAGGCAGATACCTCTCTAGTGGGGTTACCAAGGAGATTTCGAACGTATTCTTGGGCTTTTTGGAGCCCTCTCAACGTGGGGACCCCTTGTGCACCAAGCTGTCTTGCCCATGAGAGCACTGCCGTCTTTTGTGCAATGGAAAATCGGAGACGGGGAGAGCTGAATAACAAGTCTGTTAAAAATAACTGGATGCATATTTGAGATACAATAATCACAGAACAATTGAAGTACCTGAATCGATGGCCATGGGTAAGTAGGGCTATCTGCAGAGATATTCTGTCTGCTCTGCTATCCTTGCTATCATCTACTCAACATTAGAGAATTGTCAAATAGAAAAGCCCATGAGAAACGCACTTGCAAACGAAAGAAATCCATCTGGTTGATCCACGTCATCAACATCATCACTAAGTTCAGTCGGCTGCGGCCAGAACCTCACCGAGTCTAGAAAATCGTCGTTCAGCAGTTCCTCGTAGTAGTCAACTACATCGCTCTGCATTGGCCAGATCTTCAGTTCGTCTATCACTTCATTTCCTCCAAATTCATCTAAAAGACGACCTGAAGCGACCGGGGAATGCTAGGAGGCATAGCACCAGCAGAAAGGCTGGTCTTGGTTCATCTAAGGTGCACGGAGATGGGGATACTTCAATGGGGTTCGGTTAAGCTACCTTTCCTGAGCCTTTGCAGATTGTTTCTACATAGCCGGAGATGCCGTTTATGCTTTGCAGATGACTCGTGCTGTGAAATGTCCCTGGCACGAAGGTGACATCCTCACCTCTCATCTTCGTACATATACGACATCTGATAGGCGCATTGCGTGCTGAGCCAATTATGCATGTCGTCACAGGCTCGTACACTGTTGATCAATGTTCAAGCCTTGCTTTTAACCAAACTACATCACACTTACCGTCATGGTCCAACTGACTGCAATCCTTTGGCATGAGTTGTGAACACGGTGTTGAGGCCTGGAGCTTGAAGGCGCGATAACAGATATTGATCAACAAAGTCACGTGTGACGTGTGATGCCTTGACCGTGATGCATGAAAGCTGAGCTCGACATGCCAACTGTACTATCTACACCCACTGCCAGCGCAAGTGTTGCATATCATAGTACTATTTGCATTGACCACAGCCGTCTCACGCCTCAATCCATCACTGTATCTGTCTCTTTGGAAATCATCAATTACCGCCTGATCTTGTATTGAAGACAAAATCGTGAGTTGAGCAGGACATATTGGCACATATACCTTTCTAAATATCTTGAAACAGCCATTACAAATTACTGTTTCATTTCCTCAAGAATTATGTCACTTTATCCAGCCCGTTATTTGTGCGAAGCCTTCAAGCATTAACGGCGATCCTTCTGAACTATCAAGTGGTGATATGGACACTGAACATCAGGTGCGTGAACAGTAGTAACTTGGCGCATGCATGCGTAACACTTGCTCTAGATTACCTTCCTCCCTTTACCATCGAACTTCAATTACAGCCATGCCGAGTGTTGGCGCTTACTTGCCAACAAGATTTCGGACTGGCTTGTTGAAGTTATTGTCGAGGACGGCTTACCAGAATGGTCATGGGGCCTCGAGGCGTTTTGGATGGCATTCATAGCAGCCCACCCATTATTTCCCAATGGTGAATGGTTAGCGTGGAGTGTTAAGATACCAATGGAAGGTTCATTTATGCAAAGCTGGTTGGATGGAAGCTTGCATCTCGATAACAATAATTTTTACTCTGACTTATGGCTGCAATTCCAGCAGCATGTATCCCTCATGTACCCGCAGGCGCTGATTCCCTCGAAAGTGTCTAGAACTGTAGCTTCCATATATTGTGATGTATTTTGCTTGTTATAAGTCAGAAGAAACCATTGGCCTGTTCACCGGACATCCTTTTGCAAGGCATAGTTTATCCATCAGCAAGGCACGGTATATCCCTCTTGGAGCCCTTTCGGATGGCATCGGTCCATCACTCGACTTCGAACCTTCAAGCAAAGATACCGGAAACGCATGCCACAATGCCTTACACGTGCTCTTAGGGTATGACTTTAGCGCTTTTCCGTTGGTTTCTGATTGCCATGTCAGCGCGCTCAGTAACAAATATATATATATTGTTGGGAATTTTCCGGGTCCGTGGCTGTTGTGGGGAGCCTTAACTGTTTTTGGGTCATTTTTCAAACAAAATCAGCTACGCTTCCGTGCGCGCTAACGCCGTTTGGACGTGTAGATCCAAAGAACCTAGAAATAGAATTCCTACTCATGATGAGTTAAAGGAATCAAAGGATTAAACCTTTGAAGATCTACTCTATGGTTCTGATAATTCCCATTGGGAATTATCTGATGATGAAAATGAAACATTCATAGCTGCTCAAAAGGATCACCCATTAGAGAAGGGTGAATTTATCAAAATAAAATCAACAAATAGAGTGTTAACTCACACACGTCAGAAACCTATCTGGAAAAGACCAGGTTTCTGTTATTTGGCAGCAGTCAAACTTAGAGCACTGCCCAAATATCTGTGGAAGGCATATCCTACTATTAAGGAAATGTCTGAAATGAGCCATAGTCTTTGTAAAGACGTTGGCTTCACTCTAGTTGAGCAGCAGAATGGACATTTCCATCTCACATTGTCCACAAAAGGAAAATATGGCTGGGCAAATATTGATAAAATTGCTCAAACAAATAAAAGCCATTATCCTGTTGGCGTGGACAACAGTGACAAGGATAGAGTTCCCATATTAAAAGTTTCCAGTAATTGGAACACTTGGGAATGATTAATGAAGGCTATGCTCCAATCCAAATCTGTCTGGCAATACGTGAATGGAGGCATTACACATGTTGAATATACAGTTGCAGATCAGGATAAAATGAATGCACCAAGTGTAACAGCTGCACAAGTGTCAGCACTTACCCAAAAATGGAAGTTACACTTAGAGTGGCTAGAAAATGACAATAAAGCAAATGGATTAATATCACTCCATTTGCCCAGTTCTCTTAAACTATATACAAAAGAGACATCAAAAGCCACCTGGGATGCACTTATTGCTGCATTTGCTAAACCTGGAGCAGTAGCTGTATTTAATATTTATAAAAAGACAAAAACTTGGGAATTCTCGAAAGGGAAGAGTCCTGCAGAATCAGTCCATGAGTTAATGGAACTCTGGGCTGAAATGGATCAGAATGGAAAGAAATTTGATAATGATTTCCAATATATGGAAGTCTTGGATCAATTACCATCATCCTGGGATTCATTCAAAACCTATGTCCTCCTAAAAATGAAACTAGGAGAGACTAAGTTAAAACATCTCATTCCTGAGATAGAGAATGAATGGCAGCATTGTAAAGCTGACTCAGGAAATCCATCTGCAAATTTTATTCAAAGGAGTGGGAACAAATTTTCCAAAGGCAAAAAGCCATATAAGAAACCTGGATTTACACCCAGAGTTAATTTGCCTAAAGGGAGATATGTACCCAAATAATGCACAAGCATGTCTGAGTAATAAACCTGGTTATGTACCTCCTGGAAACAAAAGAGGAACTAATTGGGAGTCTAATAAGCAACATAGAGATAATAGGAAGAGAAAACTTAATCTCCTATCTATGGCTGCTAATGCTCCTGGAGAATTATCCAAGAGGGATAAAGTGGATCTTGGAAAATTTGCTAACATGGTTATATTTGATAACCATGACATGGATGTGGATATTTCACAACCTTCATCTTTGAAATTGGCCAATAGGATTGGACCAAAGATTAACAAAGTTGATTCTGAAACATTAAAAATAATGAAAAGAATCAAAGATCTTAAAGGAAAAGGAAAAGATCTTACAGAAGAAGACTTTGTTGATGCATCTATACCTAAAGCTAGGATAGATGATGAAGAAATTTCTCATAATGAGAAAGCAGTTGAGGAAAAATCTATTAATGAAATAGATAACAGTTATTGGGACAAGTATGTTCTTCTCACTAACCAGGATACAAGTGCTGATTATAAATCAGATATGATCCTGAAGAAACCTACAACAAATACTATGATAATGATTTCTTTGCAGATGATGGAAGAATGTAACCATCATGGAAATCACCATAGTAATGGTAAGGTTGTAGGTAGCAGATGTAAAAGTAGCCTAATAGCTGCTAATGTAATGAAATCTGCACTGTGTAAAAGTGAGAATTTAGAACAAGAATATTGGATCATAGACTCTGGTGCATCTGTGCACATTACTAATAACAAAAATGATTTTGTTGAAGTTAATCCATATTCTGAACCTGAAAAAATAAAAACAGCAGATTCTAAATCAGCTGCTCTCATTTTAGGTCAAGGAACCATATTCCTCACCTTTAAAAATCCCAAAGGACAGAGACATACCACTAAATTGGAAGTATGTTACATGCCAAAAGGTTCTCATAAACTTATTTCATCGGGACAATTGAAGATTGCTGGTTATGTCGAATCATCTAACAGTGATCAGACAGTATTTTCATATAAAGGAAATAATTCAATAATTGCTAGACCTAAAAATTGGTTTGAACCAATTCATTGGGCAGAAGTGATTATTGATAAAAGAATCAACAAATTAGTCAATTTGGCTGATTTTACTACCTGGCATAATCATATGGCTCATGCAAACAAAAATGTAATTAAAAATATGAGCCAAAATACTGAAGGTTTTGACAGTAAAATCAAAATACCTTCAGATATTCCTATTTGTTCAGGATGTGCACAAGGAAAGATGCATAATAAATCTTATCCTACTTCACAAACACATTCAAAACAACCTGTAGAGTTGTTACACACTGATTTGCTTGAATTTCCACAGGAGTCATACCATTGTAAAAAAAGGTGTTTAATGATTCTTGATGATTATTCTTCATATGCCTTCTTGGCATTCCTACAATCAAAATCAGAAATGTTTCAAAACTTTAAAGACTTTGTTACACTGTTTGAAAACCAAACAGGAAGAAAAGTCAGATGTTTCGGATTAGATTGAGGGGGAGAGTTTAAATCAAATGAATTTGATCTATTCTTAAAGCAAAAAGGCATATTATGTGAACAAAGTGCACCAAAGCCAGAAGTTCATTACTTTAAAACATTTGGAAGTCTAGCATGGGTTTTCTTACCAAAAGAAATTAGACCAAATAAGCTTATGCCAAGAGCTGAAGCCATGACATTCATTGGATATGAAAATGGCTCAAAAGCTTATATATTCATGTGAAACAATAATTCCATATTTGTTGGTGTTCAATCATTATTTGATGAACATATATTTCCCAGAGCCAAAATAGAAGGCCAAAATGAGAGACTATTTAAATGTCCACCAGGTATTGAAACTTGGGATAATGAAGAAGGACAGGAATCTGATTCCAATTCCCACATACACCATGGTTGTCACTCATATGATAGTGTTAGGATCGCAATCCTAGCCCTCAAATTTGGTTTCGCCTTACAGTCATCTGGGATGACTTGTATACACATTATAACAGGCCTGGGGCCTTATGGGACACTATGGGATGCCAACGGTTGAGTCAGCGCATGGGAGCGCTCACCAGAGGGCAAGACAATGGTTGGAGAAACCATCCAATACTATATACGGAAGGACGGCCGGACTAGGAAGGTGGATCGCCACCTTGATGGCATCACACTCGGCATCAGTGCATCAGGAGGATCAGCACATCAAGCCATCACGCATCAGATGAAGGCGCAAGACAGCGTGCATGTCTATAAAGGATCGCGATGGGAACGCACAATGCCTCAAGGCATTGCTCCTTATGGTCAGGATCTAGGGCAGTCCAGAAGAGGTCTATGAGTGGAGTCAGAGCGGCCGCGCCCATATGCGCTCATACACGCAGCAACTGCGGCAGCGCCCAAGCACATGCTCACCAAGAACAATAAGAGTGAGTCAGACTGGGGGAGTGCCGGTGGGTCTGGGAGTCGCAAGGGGTCCTCATAGAGTAGTATATAAGTAGGTACAATGTAGCTGGAGTCTCCCCAGACTTCAGATAGTTTCTCTCTACCCCAATCTATCTGTGTTCCGTCTCCTTTCTATCCTCTGGCCAGCGACGAGGCCTGTGGGCCCCCTAGGGGGATGTGTGGGTTGTGCTTAGGGGCGTGAGCTCATAACATAATCTGAAGTCTCTATTACCACACTCCTCGTCATTGTCATCGACAGTGTCGAGCACACCTTGCTCATCATTGCCCACGATGTCGACAAAATTCATCAAAAATAATCATCTGACCTCATACACACTCTGTTGGTGTGGCTATGAGCAGCCTCAAGGATTGCCTTCAACTCCACCAGCAGATAGACTTGCTTAACCGTTGTTAAGTGACTACTACCATTATGGTTACTGGCAACAAAACTGTATTAGACGAGAACTAGGGCGCGCTGTAGTCGACCAGGCAGGGTCTTGCAGGCACTAGTACTAGTACAGCGGAAAAGGCGGTGGAACCGTTGAAGACAACCCTTTGGCATGTCGTGTATCAAGGCATACAGTCTGAGAATACCAATCACGTATCGGATCTAATGATCTGAGCACGAGGACATCTCAGTGAAGCGCTGGGCACCATGTCATTGGGTCAGTTGATGGAATTAAATCGAAGATCCAAGTGTGGGTGCGTTATTGACCACATTGGAGTGTGTCCGCATATGGAATTGTGGATACCGATGAAAAGGCAACACCCCTCCTTCCTTAGGGGGGTATAATCGATCTTACAAGGGCCGTGAGGAAGAGGTTAATCGCTGGTGGAGTGCCCATGATTAACTGAAGAAAGTAATCAATGGCGGATGCCAACCGCCTTACCAAATGGGTAGTTCATATCACCACACTCATTATGGAAAGATGGAGGCCATAAAGAACATCACCACGTGATAGTCGATTGCAGATGCAGAAGCCGACTGCAGTATCAAATCAGGTATACACCATCAGTCAGGAAGAGATGACCCTGAGACAAGAAGTCATCAACAGGGTTGCGTGATGATCAGGAGCGCAACAATCTAAAATGGATTGGAACGGCAGCGCCAGATAAAGACTCCAACAGGAATGGTCTAGCCGAATAATTATTGGATGGCGGGATGCATTTGGAATGTGGGCGCCCATCTATATAAAAGACCACAAAAGGAAGCGGTCCATGGATTAGTGATCGCACGAGTGTCGTTAGGGCGTGACGTTAAATAAGGTCTCTACTAGGCTATGCAAGGGATTTCTAGATGGTTTCCTCGATCAGGGATCAGGTCTATTGGATCATGCAAACAGCCACCCAGTAAGGCGCTGGGATATCAAAAGCAGGTTATCGGTTATCATTCCATCAACAAAGGATGAACGATGGATTTCTTTTTTCTCTCAATCAACAAGTCTGGCATGCCTTGCTGGATTTTGTTTAGTCAATGAGCCGGACATCTCATTAAAAGGTCTAGCCAGAAATGTAGGAGCCAGAAAGACCTCTAGGGAATAGTGGATGCCATGGGAAAGATCACTAATGCAGGATTGACTGCATTGAAAAGATTAAACAATGCAGAGAATATTTGGGGACCAACTAGATCACTTGGCACAAATACAGGGATAGACGGCTGATTGTGAAATTGGCAAAATATTTGGAAACTAAGGATGGGAGCAGGACAATGCTCTCTTTGCACAACATTATACCTGGATGATTTAATCAGAAGGATTACAAGTAACAAGGGATGATATTCAATGTATCCAGTTAAAATCCAAAGGAGTACAGAAGAGTGGAAACCAACCACTGTAAAAGAATGTGTGAAATGCCAGTAAAGCGCTGGATTAACAAAAGCACCGTCAATACCAGAAGTTTGCGGAATCACAAGCAGTGATACTCCCTATGGAGAGGGATGTGAAAATAATCTGGAAGCAGTAGCAGTCTGCTTGAAATAAAATGCTGTTTCAATGGGATCTCAAGTCCACTTAGGTTCGGACTTTTTGGGATGAATACATGGGCATTATAGAGACCTATGGAACGGATCACTGGAGCTATACAGGGAATTTAGCTTAGGGGGCAGCCTGAGGAAGGGGTTGTTCTACATGTCAAGTAGTCAGCAGGTCTAGTCGATGATGCAGAAGGATGGCAACCTTGCAGAAAAATGCCATATGAAGTCAGAAAAGGGGAAATTTTTTTTCCACCACTATGTTATTCGCCCACACCTGGTTTTGGGAGGTTACTTGGTCGCTTGCCTTGGAATGGCTGCACTCCCAAGCAACCTTGGGATTTCTCGGGACGAGAAATCTTGAGGAAGGGGTAAAGGAGGTGAAAAGGAGATCCAAGGAATGGAGACAACACAAAGGGGTTCCCACAGTGTGTGAACAAATTGTGAGACACACAAGGGAATCCGGAGTGCTTGTGGAATGACAAAGGATATCCGTCATGCCTCTAGAATAATGGCCTGAAGGATAAATTAAAATTTTTGGGCAAATTCACTTTTCTGGACGGAATGCCCCAGTAAAGCGCTTGGTTATCAAAAGCATGAAAAAGTCTATGACATGGGAGCCTAAAGCGTAGGCACTTAGGAAGGATCAAAGGCCAAGATTGTAACCGGCAGAAAGCCAAGGGTTTAATCATTATTGGGAGGATCAGGAATTTGTCAATGTCATACGACGTCCAGTAGAGGGCTGGAGTATCAAAACTCACACAAGCAAACTTGGTGGACGACCAGGAATCTTTAATATTTGATATGGGTTCTTTTAGAAAATCAAGAACAGCAACTGCGGTGGTGGGACTTAGCCACGCATTGGTTTCTCGGGACGAGAAACCTTAAAGGGAGGGTAATGTTAGGATCACAATCCTAGCCCTCAAATTTGGTTTCGCCTTACAGTCATCTGGGATGACTTGTATACACATTATAACAGGCCTGGGGCCTTATGGGACACTATGGGATGCCAACAGTTGAGTCAGCGCATGGGAGCGCTCACCAGAGGCAAGACGATGGTTGGAGAAACCATCCAATACTATATACGGAAGGACGGCTGGACTAGGAAGGTGGATCGCCACCTTGATGGCATCACACTCGGCATCAGTGCATCAGGAGGATCAGCGCATCAAGCCATCATGCATCAGACGAAGGTGCAAGACAGCGCGCATGTCTATAAAGGATTGCGATGGGAACGCACAATGCCTCAAGGCATTGCTCCTTATGTCAGGATCTAGGGCAGTCCAGAAGAGGTCTATGAGTGGAGTCAGAGCGGCCGTGCCCATATGCGCTCATACACGCAGCAACTGCGGCAGCGCCCAAGCACATGCTCACCAAGAACAATAAGAGTGAGTCAGACTGGGGGAGTGCCGGTGGGTCTGGGAGTCACAAGGGGTCCTCATAGAGTAGTATATAAGTAGGTCAATGTAGCTGGAGTCTCCCCAGACTTCAGATAGTTTCTCTCTACCCCAATCTATCTGCGTTCCGTCTCCTTTCTATCCTCTGGCCAGTGATGAGGCCTGTGGGCCCCCTAGGGGGGATGTGTGGGTTGTGCTTAGGGGCGTGAGCTCATAACAGATAGTGACAGTGATGATGATACTCCCAAGGATAAAAGAAACAATTATTATCATAAAAATCATGATGCTACATTTGATGGAAACAGCAGTCCATCTCATGATAACAATAATAATAAAGGGCTACAAGATTCATCTTTGACTCCTGATAATGAAAATCAGGATAGAATAGAACCAAATTTGAATTGAACTATTACACCTCCTGAACGAACCATAAATATTCCCAACGATTGACATGGGGACAAACATTCAGAAAAAGGAAAATCTAGACGAGATGAGAGATTTGATGAAACTCTCAGAAGGACTTCCCAAATTAAAAAACCAAAATTCTTATCTGATAATTTTTATGGACAAGAAAATCCCATTCAAACAGAAAAAGAATCTAAATCAGAATGGGAGAAAAGAGTTTTTGGGAAAGACAAAGGAAGGCTTAGACCTATCCTCAGTCCTTCAACTTCACAAAAAGCACTAGAAAATCCATTAAAACAAATAGAAATGGATTTACAAATGGATGAACCTTCCAGTTCAGGATCAGAGACAGACAATTATAAAACTCCATCTAACTCTGGATCTGACAAAGAAGAATCAAAAGGAAATCAGACCAATTTCAGGTGGTGAATCTATTCCAGATTTAAACCAACCAAAGTCTGATGATGAAGATCCATTTGGTGATTCAAGTGAAGATAAATAAACATCTCAGATCTAAGTCACCTAGTGACAATCTTGTCAACTTTATACATAAATTGCATAAAGAAGGAGGAAATAAATTTGTTAACTACCTTCTATCAAAAGCCATAAGTCCAAATTATTCCAAAAATGTGGATCAGAGATGCATATAAATTAAAATCATCTAATCCCAAAGAATGGGATGAATGGCATAATGCAATGACAGAAGAAATTAAAGCCCTTCAAGACTGTGACATATGGGAATTAGTACCATGTCCTAAAAACAGAAAACCTGTGAAATGTAGATGGGTTTATGCTGTTAAAAGCGATGGTAAAAAATGTGCTCAACTCATTGCTAAAGGATTTTCACAGTAATAGAGGATCAACATTCTTAGCAAAGAATCCAGCTCAAGAACATAGAACAAAACATATTGATATTCATTATCATTATGTTAGAGAACATGTTGAAGATAAAGATATCAACATTAAATATGTTCCCACAAATGATCAATTAGCTGATATCTTAACAAAAAATTTGACTTGGCAAAAGTTCAAAGAGTTAAGAGATAAAATGGGCATTGAGATCCTCAATGAGGGGGAGTGTTGAAATGGATGTAATCCATTACACACACAATGTGTCCTGCACTGTGGGAAACATCTCGGATCTATCCGATCTTATCTTGGATGGGACCAATCTTATCTAATCTGTCTTATAATCAATGTATATACATGTGGACATAATTATAGAGTTCACTGCTATTAATATCTAGACAGGGAGCCCTCTTGATCTGCAACCACGTGGCACCCCTACTAGGACCCCGAATATCTTTTCGGCATACTATAGGAGGCTGCTTGTATAACGGACGTAGTTGTAGCTTTAGAACACACATATTCTCTCTACTACTACCTCATTCTCATACCAATATACATAATGCCGACGAACAATACCCTACCAACCACGAGGAAACGCAGCAGACTCGCAACCAGTGTAGGTAGCCCCTCGGGCATCCTAGGCAGTAGGAGCAATAGGTCCAGCACCCCGTCGAAAAAACCACCCCCGCCGCTGATAAAGACCGCTGAAGAAGCCAAGAGATACCTTGCAGTACAAGGGCTCTACGATGATGAAGAGGAACTCGACATATCAACAATCCACCTTATCTTGCAAACTCTAGTAGCCTCACCTGACCGCACAATGTCCTCCCTAACGGACAGCATACAGAGCATCTGCTATATCATACACGAGGCACTGAGCAACGGCAACCTCAATAACACCATTGCATCCGAGTGGGAAATATGCTCTAATGTAGTTAGAGAGCAGCTCGAGACGCAACAAGACGCACTCAAGCACCTAGAGAATTCAATAAGCCAATTAACAAACCACCTCAATACGAACTTGAAAACCATACAGGAAAGCGCCGAAGAAACCAGAAAGGACTTAAACGAAATAAAAAAAGAGACGGAAAACGCGAAGAAGGGAATCAACGACGTCAACGCGTCTTTAAAAAGCAATGCTGAAGACTGCGCTGTACAAGCACAGAAACCCATCACCACACTCGACGGTAACACAAATATGAACGTAAATGGCCCATCATACGCATCAATGGCAGCACGCTTGAACACCAGCACGCATGCGACAGCCATAGCAAAAGGGAACAATTGGGAGAGGCAGATAGTATTAATCATCAAAGAGACAGCAATCAGACAGAGCACAGCCAAACTGACACCAAGAGAACTAGTCGCCAAAGGAGATCTCACTCTTTTGACCATGGCAAAAGACGGGATAGAAGTCTTCAAAGGTGCAGCATTCGTTTCGGCGGCCATGACAAAAACGGGAGCCGTTATCTATCAGTTGAACTCAAAGGGAGCGGCACAATGGCTAAAGAAGGGCCAGAATATGGAGAACCTAGCAAAAAGAATGGGCGGCATGGACGCGGCCCACGCCCGGCTCTTCTACGTACTCGTAAAATTTGTTCCCGTCAAGTTCAACCCACAAGATATGCTCAGCAAAAACCTCACAGAGTCGAATAGCGGCCTACCAAGGGACGCCATCACTCATGCAAGATATGTAAAGGCCCCAGAACGAAGGAGGCCTGGTCAGCAAACAGCCCATGTCATCATGGGCTTCGAGACGCGAGAGCTAGCAAACCGTGTCATTAACAAGGGTTTAATTATAGAAAATAAGCGCGTTTTTGCAAATAAGCTAATAACAGAACCTTCTAGATGTTTTAACTGTCAAAGTGTCAAAGGCAACCACCGAGCTGCAGACTGCCCACTGAAGGACCCAATTTGCGCTAGGTGCGCAGGCAGTCACAGGACCGTCAAGTGCCAACACGCCGGTGAACCAAAATGCGTTAACTGTAACATATCTGGACACTCTGCCACAGACAGGCTCTGCCCCAGTTTTGAAAGAAGCGTTGACAATTACAGAAAATACACACCGGACGCAAAATACAGGTTCTACCCCATAGAATCCGACACTCGAACATGGGAGCTCAAAGAGGAAATCAAGAACTACAATATCAGAGAGCCCACGAATTCCCACATAGGGAAGACCAACCGACAGGGATACACAGGAGGCACTACAGCAGCCCGTGGCCTCACTTCATCCATTTTTGCTGATACGAGCCTGAGCGCGAGAATCAATGATGACCAACCCACACCCCGGCAGAATACATCTAAAACTCTGCCCGATCTCTTCAACAGCACATGGGCAGACGAAATGAACGACTTCTACCTCTCTGACCAGACTCACTACAGCGCCTTAACCCCCACGAGGAAAACCCCCGAAATACCTCTATGATTGATACAACTGATACCATTAACCCACCATCACGAAGCTTACATCAATTAAAAATCTGGCAACAAAATCTCAACAAATCCCTAACAGCACAAGAAGATTTACTAGAGTCGCTAAAAGAAGCCAGATACGACATATGCGCCATACAGGAACCCTTTCTTGACACCTTCGACAATACGAGAGCAAGCGCGAAGTGGCGAGTGTTATACCCAACAAATCACCACAAGGCACCGAAGAAAACATGCGTGGTCTTATTTATTAGCGCAGATATACCCACTAACGATTGGAACCCTATAGATACAGACTCCAGTGACCTAGTCGCGATACGAATCAAGACGCAAGCAGGATCAATTGACATCTTCAACATCTACAACGACATAAATCATGACAACACGCTTGATGAAATGAACCAACTTACGAGTCACAACGGCGCGATGGACCGCATAGACCACACCATTTGGCTTGGGGATTTCAACAGACACCATCCCCTATGGGATGAATACTGGAATGTGCACCTTTTTACACCTACAAACATCGAAAAGGCACAGAGAATTTTGGATATGATGGCGACAAATGATATGACGATGGCTCTACCAAAGGACATCCCAACACTCCGGGCATCGTCCACGAAGAACCTCATGCGGCCTGACAACGTCTTCCTCTCCAGTTCTATAATTGACACATTAGTACGATGCGATGCAATCCCAGAAAAGCAACCACCCAATGCAGACCATTTCCCAATACTAACAATTATAGACACATCCACAAACGTATATATGGAGCCAGAACGTTACAATTACAGGAGGACCAATTGGAACGATTTCAGAAAGGAACTATCACAAAGACTCGCGCTATCCCCACCACCCGCAACAATAACAAGTATTCAACAGTTTGATACAACGTTAAACATATTGGATGAGGCACTGATGAGCACAATTAGAACGAAAGTACCAAGAAATCGATGCGCCAAAAACTATTCAAAAAGATGGTGGAACAACGACTTAAAAGAGACACAAAAATTGGTAATAAAAAGGGACATATCGCCCATCAGCAATGTTTCAACCAAGACCATCCGATTCACAATGACTACAAGAACGCAAAAAAAGCCTACGCAAAGGAAATAACGGAGGCCAAACTAAACCACTGGAATGAATGGTTAGAGACGCTCGATGAGACAACAGTCTGGACAGCGGGTAAGTACGTGCTGATGAGCGGTGTCCCGCTGTGACAGTGTAGTGACCTCGTCACGCGTATGCGTCATGCTATGCGAGAGAAGTCCTACCGGCTCCGGGACTATATACGCACTGAACCTGTCACTAACAATCTGGCTGACATCTTAGGTCGTCCGCAGCGCTCGCACATCCGCACGCATCCGGAGTCGCACATCGGTCATACGCACGCATCCGCAGCGCAAGCCGCCCAATAGTCGCCATATCCGCACCCTTTCGCGTTACCTGCGCTTGACAACTACCGCATAAGCCGCCCGATTATCCGAAGGTCATGCTGACTAACGATCCTTCCTAATTGGGAGCGTACCGCCGCATTTCGACACTTCCGCACCACCACGTCCGCGATAGGCAAGTCCGCCTTCCAAGTACCGCAATCAGGATCCGTGTAGCCGCATGCGCATACAATTGGCGGGTAAAGCCAATAGCCCACCCAAGACAGCAGAACGAAATCTTCACGGCTTGTTGCGTCGATCAGCAAAATACAACAAGAAGACTATATCGGGTGTACAGGGTCGAGTTCAGGAAACAGGTTCACGGCCACCAGGGAATCCATCAGCGCTTAGCGATAAGACACCGGCGGTTGATCATCGGCCGATGCTTTCATTACGCTAGCCGCCCTTAGGCACGACGCCAATACGGTCAGGGTTTTGCTACGGAGTCGCACACCGAACGAAAATTGCAAAGAAAATGCTCGCGCACTAAACCGGATCGGCCAGCGCCTTTCAAGTTAACGGATTTGGAAACGCCGCGCGTCCACGAGAAAAGAATTTCAGAGTACACTTGCGTCAGTAGGTAGAAAACCCTCTTGTTTCATAGTAGAAATCATCATATCATACCCATGCAGTTATCCACTCACGTCTCGTTCACCCACACTCTCTTTTTCCTTGCTCTCTTGCGTTGCGCCCTACTTCCTTGTCATTCCAGCCATCGTCAAGCCCGTGTTGCGGAAAGACTTGTGCTGCTCGTCGTTGTTGTCCGCGACCCGCTACCGTTATCAGTATCTGCCCTCAACGTCGACTGCGACCGCCACCACTTATCGCCTTGTGCCCTCGTCACGTGATTCGTCCGCCATCCGACATCCGCTATCCGGCGCATCGCTCCGCAGCGCGCACTACAAAGAACCGCTCGACGCATGTCCACTCCACTCCGCTCATTTCCGCTACGTATTGCATATCCGCACAGCATGTGTTCTGACTAGGATTAACGGGACATTCTTCACTAGCTCTCAACCTACCTCCTGCCTACCTGTCGCTTAGATAGAGTAGAGTGGTATTAGCGCGCAACGTGCCAACTGATGCAGGCTGCACCAAAGTCCCGGACCTGGAGGATACCACAAACAATTATCGACCTAACACAAAGGCACGCACAAATGAAGAGAAGAGCAAACTTTTCTACAAAACCTTCTTCCCAACAGCCCTACCTGACGTAAACAACGAGAATGAGACCACGCACTTGCCCGCCCGATGGAAATTTGCTAACATCACCAACAGGCAAATCTCGAGAGCTGTCGACCATATGCTGCCATACAAGGCCACTGCGCCGGACACACCACCAAATTGCGTCCTCAAAGAATCACACGACATCATACTTCCCTATCTAGGCCCCCTATTTAGAGCGACGTTCACCCTCGCCTACTACCCAAAAGAGTGGTCCAAAACCCTCACAATAATCTTAAAAAAACCCAGCAAGCCTAACTACGGAAACCCGAATGCCTGGAGGCCTATATCACTTTCGAATGGTTTTGCTCGATTATTGAATGCATGCATAGCTGACGAAATATCAGGCAGGTGCGAGGAACTAGCAATTATACCAAAGAATCACTTCGGGGCCAGACCAGGACGATCCACAACACACGCCATACATTACCTAGTGTCGAAGGTAAAAGATGCTTGGCAGAAAAAGAAGGTAGTATCAGCATTATTTCTAGACGTTAAAGGCGCCTTCCCTAGTGTGGATATCAATAAACTCCAGCAAGATATGCGACTGAGAGGTATACCACAAGAACTCACAGAATGGATAGTGAGACGGATGGAAAAAAGGAGCACAAAGCTAAGTTTTGATGACTTCACATCAGAACCCTTTATGGTAAACAATGGTCTTGACCAAGGGGATCCATTCTCGGTGATAGGATATATATTGTATAACTCAAAGCTACTAGAAATACCAAACACGCAGGACGACGAAGACGCCATACTATTTGTCGATGACGCAACTATCATTGCATAGGAAACGACTACTGCGAAACTCAACAAGATTAAAAATATGTTGGATAAAAAAGGCGGTGTCCTAGAATGGGCCGAAACGCACAACTGTACTTTTGGCATTGATAAATTTTCAACTTATCAACTTCCTGAGAGGCGAAAATACCACACGGGGCAGAGAGGGCGAAGGCAGACCAATAATCATCAATGGTCACAAAGTAGTCCCCAACAATCGGCTAAGTACCTCGGATTAATAATCGACTGCAAACTGATGTGGAAAGAACAGGCAGCAGCCGCGATGGCAAAGGGCGAAATGTGGGTTAACCAGTTCGGCCGACTAGCGAGAGTCACAAGAGGCATATGCGCAAACTTTGTCAGACGCCTTTACCAATCCATCGCACTACCACGCATGCTGTATGGCGCAGACATATACCTAAGCCCAAAAAGGAGAAACAAGACCCTGGCACCAACACCAACACCGTCATACAACAAAACATAATATAACAAACTCGCAATGGTACAAAGGTGGGCGGCCATAATTATAACAGGCGTGATGAAAATGACGCCAAACACCACCCTGAATGTACTGGCAGATCTACTTCCAATACACATAGCCATCGACAAGTGGCGACAAAATGCGGCGCTAACACTGGCAACTATTCCCAAGGCGCACCCCCTACACAAAATAATACATAAAGCAGCGACGAGATATGTACAATCTCAACCAAGCCCAGCACATGAACTACTATACATCTATGACCTCAAACCCAAAACCATGGAAAACATATCCTCAAGTAGATACCGCAGCTCATGGTCACCTAAACTAAAGACGAGAATAGCTAACATGAAGGAACAAGCAAAATTAGATTGCGAATCAGACCGAGCTAACATAAGCATGTTTACAGACGGTTCGTTAACAGAAGACGGTGTGGGCGCAGCTGCAATCATCTACCGACATGGCACAGAGATTAAAAATGTGCGAGCCAAATTGGGACCAAAGGGATCACATACAGTATACGAAGCTGAATGTGCTGCTTTATGCATGGGTCTATTCGCTGCCAAAAACCTGAAGGCAAAATCAATAACATTCCACGTCGATAATCAAGCGGCTATCAAGGCACTGACAACCAATGACCCCGGCTCAGGCAAATATATCCTCGACGAATTCCACAAACTTCTGAGAACAATACAGAAGAAAAGAACACTTTCGATAAAAATAATCTGGACACCGGGTCATATTGGCATCGCAGGAAACGAGAGAGTGGATGGAGCGGCAAAAGAGGCAACAAACGGAAGGACAACAGAGAAGAACACTCTACCGCCCTTTATGCGTAGAACCCTGCCGCTAAGTAAATTGGCAGAAAAGCAGAGATTTAATGAGGCCATCAAAGCATGCGCAAAGGAGACATGGCAAAGATCGACCCAAGCAAACCGACTCAACAGGATTATTCGAGAAGTACCCTGTAAAACGTTTAGGAAAGCGCTAACAAAAGTAAACCGCAAAACAGGGAGCCTATGGACACAACTAAAGTCGGGCCACATAGGACTTAACGTTCATTTGAAGAGGATCGGAGTGCAAGAATCCGCAACATGCGAGGCATGCAAACTATATGAAGAAACAATAGACCACGTCCTTAGGCATTGCCGACCCTACGAAAAACAGAGATGCACCCTGCGGAATAACATCAGGCGCAACCTATCCAACACGGTGGCAATCATAGCAAACGACAATAACATTCAGCATGTGGCGAAGTTCTTCAGAGACATAAAGCGCTTGTCATGGTTAAAAGACAAAACGACGATGAATGCCGGGGGACAACGGAAGGACGACGTGTTAGGGAAGGAAATGACCCGAGACAGGGACAGCCTCGTCAATGAACTGATAACAAGGAGAGAAATGGATGGAGGGCAGGAGATATAAACCGGTCTGAGATACAGACCAAGATCACAAATTGGTTGGTGCGAAGAGGAAGAGGATCAGGCCATGGCGAGAGGACGGTCAAAGTTGGCGGATGCAGAAGGAGAGCGGAGGCGAACCCAAACTCATAACTCACACCTCACAGCACACAAACCTAAGTCCAACCTCGCCCAGATGGGGTAATGGACTCACAGCGAAGGTTGCTTCACACACCACTCGACAACACAACAGCGGAGGACATCACCACGAGGAGTAGGAAGCCCTACCATGTACTTGCTAGTATAAAGGGGCCTAAACACGGAAAAAAAAAAAAAAATATCTAGACAAATATTATAGAGTTTGACATGTGTCAAACTCAGACAATAGCACACCATGTGCATGACTGTGCAAAGCTGTGTTCCACACAGCTATTGACACAGCAATGACTGTGCATTAGCAAGCACAATAGAAACAATCAGTCAGTGCTACTAATATCGCTGACATCAGACCAGTAGATAGACTGTATAAATACCTCAGTACTTAGATGTCAATCTACATCCTCTGCTCTACTATCTACAGCAGACTCAAGTGACTACTACAGCTACCAGTAAGTGTTAACTTACTCAGCTCTACTATTCTGCTGCGCTCCTGTCAGTTGTTGCTTCAACACTCGTTACAGTGTAGGTCTACTATGTGTAATTGCTGCTCAACAACTGGCTGTACTCACCCCACACAGTGCCTCTTTCCATTCTTGCAGTTCTGTTGATCACCTTTCCTTAGCTACTGAAGCCCTGATTGCTGTCAAGTATTGTATCCAATGGGCAGTACAGTGTATACTATATACAGTAGACATCCCAATAATGCATATCCATTATAGGAAATTTTCAATTCAATAGACCCTTAAATTGTTGGAACCAAGCATGTAGGATCCAACTCCGCTGACGTCATCCCAAGTCACCTGACCTGTTGCCGAAGGTTCCATCATCATGCTGCCAAGGTTCCCTATCACAGGCATCATCATGCGCACCCTCTTTCTATTGTATTTGTACATACCTGACCTATGCAATCTGTTGTTCATGCTAGCTTACTATGTTCTTCTTCATCAACAAGCCGTTATATGTTACGAAGGCCACTGAAGCCTTTTTTGTTTGATATGTACCGTAGTCATATATATACTGTACCATTTTCATAGCTGCACCTCAGTCATTTGCCCCACACACATCTGAGGTAAGATATCACTTATACCAATGCATGGATCACTCACTTACCTATGTTGTAACAGACTTTCGTTAGGTATTTAATACTAGTTGTTTGCCCCACGCACATCTGAGACTTTTGTTAGCACTCACATAAATTACCATATAAGTCAATGCATTATTGGGATGGCTACTGTAATAGCTATATGTGATACTATTACAACAAGTTACAAGCAACATTGGAATGCATCAGAAAACTTGGGGTTTCCCCACAATGCCCACAGTGTTGCAGGACTGGCAGACAAGTCATGGACTTCAAGTAGAATGTTTGCTGAAACCTGCAGTGCCCACAGTGCCCACAGTGAATCTGCAGTGATTTTGTAGTAACCTGGCAGTGAATTGGCAGAATGTTTGCAGACAGCTGCAGTGCCCACAGTGCCACAGTACTGACAGTGCTGACAGTGAATCCACAGTGACCTGCAGTGAACCTGCAGTGATTCTGCAGCAAGCCTGCAGAGACCTGCAGAGACCTGCAGTGAATCCACAGTGATCTGCAGTAATTCTGCAGCAATTCTGCAGAGACCTGCAGAGACCTGCAGTGAATCCACAGTGATCTGCAGTAATTCTGCAGTGACCTGCAGTGAATCCACATTGATCTGCAGTAATTCTGCAGTGACCTGCAGTGAATCCACAGTGATCTGCAGTAATTCTGCAGTAACCTGCAGTGGCCTGCAGTAATTTTGCAGTGACCTGCAGTGACCTGTAGTGACCTGCAGTGACCTGCAGTTAATCCACAGCAATCTGCAGTGAATCCACAGTGATCTGCAGTAATTCTGTAGAGACCTGCAGTGACCTGTAGTGGGCTGCAGTGAATCCACAGTGATCTGCAGTAATTCTGCAGTGGCCTGCAGTAATTCTGCAGAGACCTGCAGTGAATCCACAGTGATCTGCAGTGACCTGCAGTGGCCTGCAGTAATTCTGCAAAGACCTGTAGTGACCTGTAGTGGCCTGAAGTAATTCTGCAGAGACCTGCAGTGGCCTGCAGTAATTCTGCAGAGACC
Source organism: Amanita pallidorosea (assembly GCA_023014475.1). NCBI lineage: Eukaryota > Fungi > Basidiomycota > Agaricomycetes > Agaricales > Amanitaceae > Amanita > Amanita pallidorosea. Next base: position 259,115 of record JAEBUS010000057.1, read on the forward strand.
TGCAGAGACCTGCAGTAATTCTACAGTGACCTGTAGTGGCCTGCAGTAATTCTGCAGAGACCTGCAGTGAATCCACAGTGATCTGCAGTGACCTGCAGTGGCCTGCAGTAATTCTACAGTGACCTGCAGTGGCCTGTAGTGGCCTGCAGTAATTCTGCAGAGACCTGCAGTGAATCCACAGTGACCTGCAGTAATTCTGCAGAGACCTGCAGTGAATCCACAGTGATCTGCAGTGACCTGCAGTGACTTGCAGTGACTTGCAGTGACCTGTAGTGGCCTGCAGTAATTCTGCAGAGGCCTGCAGTGAATCCATAGTGATCTGCAGTGGCCTGCAGTGGCCTGCAGTAATTCTGCAGAGACCTGCAGAGGCCTGCAGTGGCCTGCAGAGACCTGCAGAGACCTGCAATGACTTGTAGTGGCCTGCAGTAATTCTGCAGAGACCTGCAGTGAATCCACAGTGACCTGCAGTAATTCTGCAGTGACCTGCAGTGAATCCAGTGACCTGCAGTAATTCTGCAGAGACCTGCAGTGAATCCACAGTGATCTGCAGTGGCCTGCAGTAATTCTGCAGAGACCTGCAGTGAATCCACAGTGATCTGCAGTAATTCTGCAGTGACCTGCAGTGGCCTGTAGTGGCCTGCAGTAATTCTGCAGAGACCTGCAGTGAATCCACAGTGATCTGCAGAGATCTGCAGAGACCTGCAGTGCTCTCAGACTCTGCAAGACTCTGTGGGACTCTATGGGACTCTGTGGGACTCTGTATCAGCACTGCAGCTGTCTGCAATGACTTGTCAATTGGCTAAACATGAATAACTTATGAACCACTGGTTGGAATTGTTTTTGCCAGGAACGAAGGTTGTGCGCCTTCTTCCATCCTATAACTCTTGTCACACACTCAAGCCTGGATTTGTAGATCTTGACTCAGAAAATAGGATTTAGTTGAGTGAGAGCAGTGGCAAGACTAAGTCCACTGGATAGGATGTAGGATATATGTCTTTTTGAGACCAACATAACAATGCCACTACAGGTCTCTGCAGAATTACTGCAGGCCACTGCAGATCACTGTGGATTCACTGCAGGTCTCTGCAGAATTACTGCAGGTCACTGTGGATTCACTGCAGGCCACTACAAGTCACTGCAGGTCTCTGCAGGCCTCTGCAGGCCACTGCAGGCCACTGCAGCTCTCTGCAGATTCTCTGCAGGCCACTGCAGGTCTCTGCAGATCACTGTGGTATTGTAATGGTTTGTATTGCTTCAGCTGTGCTCTAAGGTTGTGAGTTCAATCCTGGTCATTGGCAAGTTATTTATGTTCATACAGTGACTCACAAAACTGAGTCAATGTTTGGCACTTTTTGATTAGTTGTAGCATATCTTCAGAACCATAGCACATATAAACAAAGCGTTGGTGTATCAACTGCAGTACATAATCAGGGCTATGTGAGGAACAAAACATTATGTAATTTCATCCAGAAACCATGGAGATATGGTCAATTTAAATGAGGTACTCATTGACTCAGTTTTGTGAGGGGTATCAGGAATGTTATTCTAGTACTTGGTATGGCCTTCCTTTGCCTTAATCACTGCTTCCACCCTTCTAGGCATGCTTTCAATTAAATTCTGGCACACCTCTGGTGGTATACCATTCCACACCTCTACTGTTCTTTGCCACATCTCACATACTCCCTTTGGTGGTGTTGGATACTTGGCAAGCTCCCTCTTGAGGTAAACCCACTGATGCTCAATGGGGCTGAGGTCTGGAGATTGTGCAGGCCAGTCTAGAAGAGTGATATTGTGGTCTTCCATCCACTTCCTGGCCTTTTTTGAGGTGTGCTTGGGATCATTGTCTTGCTGAAAAATGACCTCCTCATCAGAAATCCCACTCTCCTCCAAACTTGGTAGCATGTAGTCCTCCAAAATTGAGACATACTGATCAGCATTCATCCTCCCTTCAACCTTTGCAAGATGTCCCACTCCATTCCACCCCATACACCCCCATACCATGATATTCCCACCACCATACTTGACTGTTCCCTGTACCTCTCTCTCTGTCAATCCTTCCCCTTTCTGTTTCCAGACCCACTGCCTCCCATCTGACACCAACCTGTTGATCTTGGTCTCATCTGACCAGATAACCCTCTTCCAGTCCTCCACTGTCCATTCTCTGTGCTTTAAAGCAAAGGCCAACCTCCTCTGTCTGTGCCTTGCACTGAGCAAGGGCTTTTTCTTCTTCACCACAGCCTTAAATGAATTTTTCCTGAGCACTCTCCTGACTGTTTCTGAGGAGACTGGATCAGGGATAATGGAATTAATATAATTTGGCATTGGAGGCCTTGCCCATGGTGATCTGAGTGATGATGGCTCTCTGAGAGGTGGATGAAAGCTTGGAAGGATGACCTCCAGAGGAGAATTGCTGGTTGGGATGGAGGGTTCTGAGTATCCTGGACACTGTGGACTGGCTAATGCTAAGTTTGGATGCAGTATTGCGAGTGGAATAGCCATTGTTGGCTAGGGAGAGGATGTTTTCTTTCTGAGCAGAAGAGGTGGGATGCATTGGAGAATTGTGAATGTTAGCCTTGATTAAATAGCTCAATTTGAGTTCCCATAAAAGATAAGGTTCCCATAGTGACCATATATTAAGGGTTGGCTATTATATAAGAGATGGAGCATCAGATTCTGATATTTCTGATCCCCCTCACAAAACTGAGTCAATGAGTCCCTGACTTAAATCAAATATATCTCCATGGTTTCTGATTTGCATTACATAATGCATGGTTCCTCACATAGCCCTGATTATGAATTTAAATTCATACACTGACAATTTGTTTATATTTGTTTTGGTTCTAAAGTTATGCTTCAAACACTCAACATGTGGCAAACATTGACTCAGTTTTGTGAGTCACTGTATATTACCTTAATTGACCAGAGTCTCACAGCATCCTGCAGAGTCCCACAGAGTCTTGCAGAGTCCCACGGAGTCCCACAGAGCCTGGAGAAAAGGTATATGTTCTGTGCAGTACTGTGCAAGTACTGCACAGAACATATACCTTTTCTCCAGGCTCTGTGGGACTCCGTGGGACTCTGCAAGACTCTGTGGGACTCTGTGGTGCTCTGTGCCTTATTGGCACAGTTTTTTACTTGGATTGCCACAGACTGCCTGCAGACTGCCACAGACTGTGGCAGTACTGCACAGAACATATACCTTTTCTCTAGGCTCTGTGGGACTCTGTGGGGTTCTGTGGGGCTCTGTGGCTTGTTGGAACAGTTATTTACTTGGACTGTGTTGAAGGATCTTCACCCCAAATACCCCTAAGTATAGCCTTCAACACGGCTATCACCGGTTTGACCCTTAGAGGGTATTTCTATTTCTTTTATTTCTTTTATTTACGTATATTAGATACAAGTCTTTTACACAAATATGTACATACACTAAAAGTGTATATAAGACCAGTAGATATCCAATATACGCTCAGTTGCTCTTTCCTGCCTACCAGCATGTGAGTTGCTCCTCTCTATGAGAGTCAAAGACCTGGAGAGGTCTCTGGTCACTGTCTCTGACAGTGATACAATACTCAAAACACCTGAAGAGGTGTCTGGTCACTGTCTATGACAGTGATACAATACTCTTGTCATCACGGACGTATGACTCTATGTCTGACGGACATATGAGCTCATCGTTCATGACAGTGACAACCACTGAGACAAACCATGTCTGACGGACATGTGATTGCTGCTCAACAGGTTATGGGCCCCGGTAAGCCCGTCATTGTTGCCAACGATGACAAACATGTCTCAAGGACATGATCAACGACGACGAAAAAATTTTCATATTTTTCAAAATTTAACTTTATGAAACAAAGACGCTAACATAATATGTTTCATAGATAAGACTATCATATACTATGTCGTCCTCCAAGACCTCCACTGGCATCGATTCCATCAATGTTTTTACTGGAATTGACTATCGTGTCTGGGCTGAAAGGATGAAGTCCTATCTCCTTCACATTGGATCCTGGTCAATTATCAATCTATCATTTCCCAAACCATCTGCTCCCGCCAACTCCGCTACTGCTGCGGTAGCAGCAGAATATAGAAAAGAACTTCGCGAATGGCAAAAGTTCAACGATTCCGGTCTGGGCGCATTACGTCTCAAAGTTTCAGATTCCATCAGACGACACATCGCCACTGATGATCAGTTGCTATCAGCATGGAACACATTAGCTAATAGCTATAAAAAGACTACACCAGCGCTCATATTTGATCGTTTCCAGAAAACGGTCAAATTCCAACTCTCAGGAAAAGATCCTGTACCTGAGATCGAAAGACTGGGATCTTACTTCGCGCAGCTTACAGAGGACAAAGTAGAGATCCCCGATTTCATGCAAGCTCTTATACTTGCAGCCGCTCTTCCCAAGGAATGGACCGCTGTCTCTACAACTATGTTCCAGTTATATGGAACAGACAAATTCACCTTCGAGGCTATCTCCGATTCCATCATCAGAGAATTCCGCAGGAATTATGCCATGAGACAACAGCATAATTTTAGGGATAAAGCGAATAAAATAAGCGGAGTAAAAAGGAAGGAAAAAGATGCGACGTGGAATAATCAGAAAAGGGATGACGACAATCAGCGTCAGGGTTCTGACAAATCCAAAGATCAAAGACCTCGCCCTCGCAAGGGTTTCAGAGGCAAGGGAAAGAAACGCGCCCAAGAAGCAGACGTTCCTCCTGAGTCTGATCAGGAGCATAACACCGTAGAGATTGTATCTCCGGTTCTTTCAATTGCGGCACAAAACGTACAAAACCGCATGCTCCCACCAGCTGTCCGATTCACGGGTCAGTCACAAACCCGAAAGGGTGTATGGGACAAGTCTAATAAGACCAGATCGCTTGCAGAACGCATCGGCGCTATACCAACGACGGAAACTTTAAAAATACTAGATACCGTCACAAAAGATGAAATATCTTTTGAACCTCCTCACAAATGAAAAAGATCTGAGATAGATCTTGATTACTCAACTGTGGGAAATCCACAAGACGTTTTCGTAGAAACGTTATTTGAGGATGGTGACAAAGATTACGACATCCCGATGGATCCGCTCTTTGATGATGATGCTGTAAGCCTCGGTGACGAGTTGAGTCATTTATTTGTCAATAGAAAAACTACTAAAAGCTTTTCACAGCGACATGGTAGTATAAATGTATATAATGAAAATATACATTATTTTTCTCATTGCAATAATTGTGTGAAATGTAAAGAAAATGAGTCGTCATGGATTCTTGACTCAGGAGCATCATTGCATTTACACATAATCAAAATGACTTCCTATATTATCGACACTGATCGATAAGAGGTTTGTACAAACCGCTGCTAAAGAAAAACTTTACAGATACTAGGCATAGGAGCTGTTATGATCAAAATAACTGTTAATGGAAAGCAGATATAAAATTGATCAGGCCAGTCTTTATATTTCCCAACATGGATACGAGATTACTCTCCATGGGAACTTTCCTAAATCAAGGGTATTCCCTTTCAGGAAACAAAGATCATATCGATCTTATTAAAGAATCATCAATTATAAGATTCTCACCACATTAAAAGGACAAACCATATATTGGTTAGATTCTGAAATTCATAATGAATCAATAAACGTTGTAACACGAAAACCTGATTTTCATATATGGCATAAACGATTGGGACATCCACAAGATGAAGTAATCCGAAAAGGAAGAATTCATTTAGACAGATTCCCAAATATTCCAGTTCCAAAACGGAAACAAATATGTTCAGGATGCGCAAAAGGAAAAATGCGAAGTAAATCATTTCCAGAATCACAAAGTAGAGCATCGTCTCCTTTTGATTTAATACATTCAGATCTCAAAGAAATCTCAATGATATCATATCACAAATATAAATATTTCATGACATTTATTGATGATTTCTCTGGACATCTATGGATTGGTTTATTAAAAAAAAATCCGATACGGAATCTTCGCTAAAGCAATTTGTTGCATTAATAAAAAACAAACATGGAATATTGCCAAAGAAATGGCGGTTTGACGGAGGAAGTGAATTCACTAAAAGTGAAAAATATCTCAAAGATCTCGGTATTGAGATCCAGAAATCACTTCCATATACGTCACAACAAAATGGCAGAGCTGAACGAATGAATCAAACTATTTGGGAAAAGTCACAATCCCTCAGATTCGATGCCTGCTTACCACAATCATGGTGGGAATTTGCGCTTGAACACGCAGTATACCTATATAATAGGACTCCATAGCTCGTAATAAATGGCAGACACCATATTTCTTATTGAAAAGAAAAAACCGAATGTATCGGATTTACGAGTATTTTTTTAAACAAGGATCCAACATTGTCATAGCAATAATTTATGTTGATGACTCAATGTTTTTGGGATCTAACAAAATCATAACATTGCGTAAAAAGCAAGAATTTATGAATAGATGGAATCTAGAGATTTAGGAGATCTCATTGATGGTCAAACAAAAAACTTTTTATCGTTCCAAATAAAGAAACAAGGAGATAAAATAACCATCGATCAAAAACCCTATTTGCATAAAGTAATCCAGAGACTAGGAATGAGTGATGCTACACATATAAACACTCCACTTCCAACTGGATACGAACCAATGACAAATGATCAATCATTAGATCAAAAGATTCGATCACAATATCAATCAGTTATTGGATCATTACTATATTTAATGATCGGAACAAGACCAGATATATGTTTTGCTGTGATAAAAATGTCTCAATTCTCAGCAAATCCATCATCAGATCATTTAAAACATGCAATAGGAATGGCTAGATATCTAGCAAAAACTGCAGATCTCTTCATTAAATACGATGGATCATTAAGATCTGGCCTAATGAGCTATACTGACTCAGATTGGGCTTCAGATAAAAATGATCGACATTCCACATCTGGATTCTTTACTCTTTTATCAGGAGGAGTAGTATCTTGGACGTCCAGAAAACAGAAAACAGTGGCACTATCGTCAACAGAAGCTGAATACATGGCTTTATCTGACTGTGCTAGAGAAAACAAATGGATTAGATCAATACTAAGTGAAATCCATTTTCCTATAACAATTGCACCTATCTATGGTGATAATATGGGATCTCTATTTATTGCAAATAACCCTGTTACTGAAAAACGTTCAAAACACATTGATATTAAATATCATTTTATACGAAAACTCATAAAAAAGAAAGAGATAGAATTACGATTCATTCCAGGATCTGAAAATCCTGCTGATATTCTGACTAAAAATCTTGGTCGAATATTATTTGAAAAATTCACACCAATGTTAGGTTTATCAGAATCATTAAATTGATTACTGATGGCCCTGGAGTAGGGCCCTAAACTGCTTCATTTTACTGCGATAAAGAGACCAGCCTATCACTGTAGAGATTACTCCAGCTGATTAAAGAACGTCGAACAACTTTATCATTATGGGCAAAAATAGGAAACCCCGCAGTAAAAAACAACAACCTATTCTGACAATAGGAGGACACTCCAATGTCGGACACGAATGCGAGAGGTTGTCTCGCTGCCACTTTGAGGAACCCCCACCTCCACCACCTAAAAAACCCCAGCCGCGAATCACATATACTCCGGCTGTTGCCATATGGATGGACCAAGCCCTTCAAGGACGAGATCCTTGGAAATTTCCTCCTAAAGCTTTTTGGGCTTGGCAATTAAAGGAAAGATGGAGACGTGAGGGAATCTCTGGCCACATTTCTTTCGAAGATTTTTGAAAGAATATATGCACCTCTTCTTGCAGGCCTGTGAGAAGATCTTTACTAATCAGTACAATCAGTACATGACTGTACAGATTATGGGGGGTGTTGAACGATCTTCACCCAAATACCCCTAAGTATAGCCTTCAACACGGCTATCACCGGTTTGACCCTTAGAGGGTATTTCTATTTCTTTTATTTCTTTTATTTACGTATATTAGATACAAGTCTTTTACACAAATATGTACATACACTAAAAGTGTATATAAGACCAGTAGATATCCAATATACGCTCAGTTGCTCTTTCCTGCCTACCAGCATGTGAGTTGCTCCTCTCTATGAGAGTCAAAGACCTGGAGAGGTCTCTGGTCACTGTCTCTGACAGTGATACAATACTCAAAACACCTGAAGAGGTGTCTGGTCACTGTCTATGACAGTGATACAATACTCTTGTCATCACGGACGTATGACTCTATGTCTGACGGACATATGAGCTCATCGTTCATGACAGTGACAACCACTGAGACAAACCATGTCTGACGGACATGTGATTGCTGCTCAACAGACTGCCACAGACTGCCAGCAGACTGTGGCAGTACTGCACAGAACATATACCTTATCTCCAGGTCCTGTGGGCTCTGTGGTACCTCCACAGTGCTGCAGAGGCCTCTGCAGAGAGCCCCCAAGTTTGCTGATGACTGTATTGTAATACTTCGACTTCCTACATTGCGAGCTAGAATCCCCAATCCAATCCATTGCAATTGCTTACACTGGGCTTGTGACACTGTAATACTCTGCAACATGCTGAAAGATTTTGGCAGTTTTGTTGATGTTGCAGGATGCATTGAGACTATCATTCAACGAGGCGAAAAAAGCACAGAGCAGCTGACCACTGGCAAGCATGAAGGCTTGAACGGAAGGACCTTCAAGTCGGATTCGTTGGTTCAGTCCTTCAGCAGTGGGAACTAGGCGAGGACGGCAATGCCAGTAGGCACAGACGTAGAAATCAACTTCCATATGACTAACTTCAAGTTTCATGTACTAGTACTAATATCATATCTCATTACAACTTAACCCTATTCAATGAAGCCGGTACCAGCCTCGCTTCATTTCCTGAACGACCAGCGTCCTCCTTTTCCTTTTCCTTTTCTGGCCTCGCTCCCTCTGGCTACACCATCGAGAAGTTCTTGCCTTATAACCCGGACGTCCAGCATTTTTCTTTTCTTTTCCCTCCCATTGTCACTCTCCAAATCATCGGCATCTCTCTCCCTCTTCTGGCTAGCCGTCGATCTCCCACTACTGCTCTCGAAGGCGTCAGAATATTCCTCCTCCATCGTTTTCCTCCTCTTTTCAAAACTCTCAACAACAACATCAGAATCTCGCCTCCTTTTCGACGCCCGGGCATTCGATGCGCTTTCATGATTTTTCAAGATATTCAAAGGAGATAAATTCATCGTCACTTTCTTCACAAATTCCATGTCGAGGGATGCAATAGGATGCTCGCTCCCTTCCCAGTACTCCTTTTTATCGAATTTCGCGCGTGCAGGAAACGAGGCAACAACGCGGAGAAGGCTGCATTCCCCTGCATTTTTAGATCTATTTGGTAGTTTTTTTAATAATTTTCGCGTCTCCTCGTTGAAACTTTTATCAGGGTCGGGAGAAAAGTCTGTCCCGTTCTGAAGAGGGAAAAAAACATAATTCTCTCAGTTTGACTTGGCGATTTAAGTTTCCCCACAAACCTTGTCACGGAAGAAATGTTCTGGCGTTACACTTTTTACTGCGCGTTCCAGTTTACTTTTGTCAAGAAACTTGTTCCCATTTGTCTTTGAGTATTTGACTTGAAGAGCGACCCATATTCGCTTTTTGTTGTCTAACTCCAACACAAAGATGACGTCCGGTCCCATGTTGCGACACGGGAAGCAAAACGGCGTACGAGAGCCATGTGCGAGCCATTGTAGAGTCTCTCCAGCTGTGTCCGTGTATGTTCCCAACGTGGCAGAAGGTCCAGTAAACTGACCATATTTTATATCCTCAATATTCGGTTCATCTGCAGAGTGAGAACCTGACGAGGGAACATAAACGGAGACAAGTTTTGCACGTTTTTTAGCCCATCGAGGCTCCTCACGACCATGAAATTTAAATATGTGTCGCAATTTTCTCTTCTTTTCCGCGCCAAATATAAGGTGCAGGCAATAGACAATGTAATTTTCAAAACCGTTGGACGCCCCTCTGCTATCGTGCATCCCTATTGTCTCAGAGAAATATGCATAGCTGCGGTCACGTTTCGCGTTAAACCAGCGATTCGCGGCCGCGACGACCAGAGGTTCATCAAAAACCACGCAGAAAGCTCCTTGTTCCTTGCTCAGTCTCCCCAGGCCGTGTTCAACCCATAGTTGATCATCATCGCCGAGGGGGACGCGAAAAATGGACCGCATAACATACAGTGGCAGAATGTCACGAAGTTTTGCAAACTTATCATTATCTGATAGTATATTAGCGTCCAACACTCAGACACGAGTCAAGCGCGTGCCACCTCACCCAATTTTTCAAAATTAAACTTGCTCCTCGGCTCAAGGTCTATATCGTCCGACTTTGCTTGCTTCTCTTTTCCGACACTCTCGCGATTAATCGTGGGTTTGCAGCCAATGGCTTGAGAAATGTAGATGTCTAAAAGTTGACTTGGTTGCCGGTACCCATGACGAAGAAGTTCGGTGACATAACCCGCCACAAACCTGTATCTATTTGAACCGGAAGACAAACGAAAGGGGGAGGCGAAAAAATCATCCAAGATATTATCATAGATATAAAAAGCGGATACGAACCTCCCCTTCAACCAGTACCCCATGCGTTCTTCGAGTCTCTTCATCTCGGGTTCTTCAAGAATCCAATCTGGTACAAACATCTTCACCCAGGTAGACATCCCGTTTTTGCCTTCCCATCCCTCAAATGCACCAGTATCGTAACAAAGCCGGTAGCTCGATAGTTTCATGGTGCCGGATGCCATCGTGTTCTCAACATCTGACTTGGAAAGACCCGTGCCAGCGAGAATGACGAAGACGTCAAATCCGGCAGTCAGAGTAGTAAAGGTCTGAATAAGGGGGCGTAAAATAGGGCGACGTTCCATGCTCCTTGAACGGAATGCATCGGTGTCTTCCTTAGCAGCGAACTGGGCTTCGTCGATGATGCAGTACAAGGGAATGCACCCAGGTGACGACGTCGATGTTATACAGGAGCTCAAAGTGTCCTGTATGTGACGAAGTACCTCTTCCGTCAAATGGTCCAAGTCGGCATCAAGATACGCCAATAGTTTGTGTGATAATTCACGAAATGGATCAGATGTTTTGATAAAGACGGATGGCTGGAGTTGAAGCAGCAACCATCTACGTCTAAAATCGCGTTCGGTCAAACCGCTGTCTGAACTAATGTTTCCCTTCATAGCCTCGACAAACAGGTGAAAAATCAAAACACGTGCCAAAAACACGCGTTTGAATGCCCGTTCTGCGACTTTTTCATTACATTGAAGACGAGGAAGGTATTCGGGCGACGTAGCCGGAGGAAGAGTGTGACGGAACAAGCAATCATTGCGTATCGTTGATTGAATTGCTTTTTGAAGGTCAAAGGACCCTAGGAAGCTTGAATCCACGTAGGAAGTGAAATATAGACCCCAATGCTGGCAAAGCCCTTCGAGCAGCAACCGCGTCTTCCCCGAGCCAGAGGTATTGATAAAAATCGAATTTTGGGGGACGTCCGGCGAGAATACATCATCGACTCTCCGCTGCAACTCAGGTTCCTTGACAAAGTCTCCGAGCTTGTGCAGCAGCACGCACGGTCTCTTGCGTACACAAGGGACTTCAAGATTCTTCAAAAAATCTTTGGTCCGCTGGTCGAGCGCTTTAGTTGGCATCCACGTGGGGAGGGTGAGGCGGTTCTGAAAGAGATCATCCAATTTGGGTTTAAGAGATTGTAGGAACGAGAACACATCTTTTTTGCCTAGAATCAGAGGATTTTCAAAGATATGAGCTCGCAGTTCGCATTTGTCTGGGCTTGTTGGTCCATCCGTGCGTGGGGTAGAGCTCATACCAGAGTGTGTAAGCAAGAAGTTTGCTCAGGGTTTGGTTAAATTAGCACCCTCGTGGTACTCTGAAACCGTTCGCCATGCTGTCACCCGGCGTGGTTCTGTTATACCAACAGCCCAATCGTTTTTAAGAACCCTCCGCATGTAATCTTCTTACACCAGCCCTTCCTTGGTTCTTCTGAACCACTGGCCATGCCCTGCCCTTGTCGGAAACTCCCTGAGCCGATTACAAGGAACATTGATTGCATGAGTGCGGGAGTAGCCGGTGGACGGGAGCGTGGTAAACAATGACGGGAGGAGGCTGTGGTCGGACTGATGCAGATGGAACTGTGCCTTATCATTAGAACAAGGCACTCGAACCTAAGTCCCAGTTGACAGCAGTCGCGCCTGAAATTATATCGATAGCGAGAGCGCGGGAAGAAGCGATTCGATAGCGGGGTGAATGCGTGCGGAAAAACTGAGTGGTGAGAAAGGTCGAACAGGGTGTGGGGCCGCAGTTATATTTAGATCAGGTACGTTACTCCTTTTATACAAATTGAATGTCCGATTGTATTGAGCGGTTCGGATGTATCCGTCGCTCGTCGAATACCAACACTCCCTCTCGAGCTTAGGATACGCCAAGCTCTCGTTTATGTTTACTGAACTTGTCTTTCGGGAGCGCTTTCGTGAATATATCGGCTGTCATGTCAGCCGTTGGAAGGTATTTGACCACAATTGACTGTTTTTCAATTTTTTCTCTCTGATATAATGATTCTTCATATCAAAGTGTTTGGTGCGTTTATGATATTTCGGATCTTCCGCAATCGCTAACGCACCCGTATTATCTCCATAAATTAGCGTAGGTGAGCTGAGATCCGTTCCCAACTCTTCATGAAGATAGTTGTGCAACCACGTAGCTTCACATGCCGCATCGGATAGACATATATACTATTCAGCCTCAGTCGTTGATAACGATGTGGTGGTCTATTTTTCCAACGCCCACGTCACGGCTCCTCCAGAAGCTATGAACGCATATCCAGATATCGATAGCGTATCATCGTCATTTGACGCATAATTGGCGTCCGAATATCCAATAATAGGAAATTCGTTAGTTTGAGAGGGCCGATAAGTTATTCCTTCATTTCTTGTGCCGGAAAGATATCTCAGCACTCGTTTAGCAGCTGACCAATGCGTTAAGTCAGGATTTGACATATATGCGGCCAGTCGATTTACTGCAAAAGCTATATCTGGTCGCGTTGCTACGGCGATGAACATTAGTGAGCCGACCAATGACGCATATGCATTGCTTTTATCTTCCAGTTGCGAAGAACCTGACAGCTTTTCAAGTTTATATTTAGGGTCCATAGGAGTTTAGACACCATTAGCATTTTCAAGTCCATAATTCCGGAGTAAAGATTCAATATATTGAACCTGAGTAAGTTTAATTTCTCCGGTATCTTTATTAATATTGATTTCAATCCCAACAATTTTACTAGGCTTGCTGAAATCTGTTATATTGAACATTTCTTGTAAATTTTTAATCATTTGTTCCATGATCTTGTTGTCCGTTGCTAATAAAATTAAATCATCTACCCATACAGTTATAATTCCTACGTGCCCTTTACTGTCATGCAGGTATATGCATGGATCGGAAATGAAACAATGGAAGTTTTCATGAGTGACTTTTCTGTTAAATTCATTGTTCCATTCTTGTCCCACCTGTTTTAATCTGCATAGGCTTTCAATAATTGACATACATCAGGTTTTCGGCCATTTCCGCTTTGGCGGCTTTGGCAGCTCACCAAAGCAGTCAGAGCAGCCGAAGCAGTTCAAGTGCATTCCCACTTTTTTGAGACAGTTTCCACTTTTTTTGATACTGGTACATGGCTTTCAATGCTCATCTGAGAGCTCTGAAAGCATTCTAACTGCTCTCAGAGTGGTTTTTTGTCTCATCAAAGTGCTCACGACTGTCAAAAACGGAGATGCAAAAAATGTCTATTTGTACTGGTTGTATACAGAGCTGCTGTAATCTAATTGAGTGAATGGGAAGTGTGCAATAGTGATGGGCAAGAGAGTGTTGCAGAACTTGTTGAGAACAAGTGGTGAGTGAAAGCGAAGTGCTCAATAGTGATGGACACAAGAGTGTTGCTGAACTTGTTGAGAGCGATGATGGACACGAGAGCATTGCTGAACTTGTTGAGAGCAAGCAGCGAGTGAAAGCGATGGTGTATGAGAATGTTTCAAGAGCAAGTGAAAGTGGTGTTGTACGAGAACATTGCTGGACAAGTGAGCATGGAACAATATCAGATCAGTTTTCCAACAATGCAACTCCTTAGTTTTCAAGTGATAACCATGACAAAGTCACCATCAGGGTCTTCCTCTTCCTCTTCTTTGACAAGAGTGGCAGTGCTTATTGAACAAATCTGAGACTGGCTCTTTTCAGTGAAAAAATGCCAACATGAGTCAAGGATGAGATTGTCCCATTGATCATTGCTGAGACTATTCAATGTCTGGACAAATATGGTTGCACATCGGATGCGCACTGCCTTCTTCCCACTCATTGTGCCATCCTTCTTTGCCTTGGCAATGACATTGCCATAGTTATCTGCCAAAAGTTTTTGTATCTTCTCCTCCACTAATTCTCTGGTTTGCCAGTGTTCGAGCACTTGGCCAATCTAAACCAGTTAATTTTGTATGTAACCAGTACAATGTTCCATACCACTTGCATAGCCATTATGAGGGCACCAATGGGCTTCTCACTTCCATGATCATCATCATAGTATCTGAGCTGCTTTAAATGGCCATTTGCGAATGTGCTGAGTACAAGAGGGCCTCTACCAAAGCCCTATAGCAGAGCGTTAGCTGAAAAAAGTGTATCACTTCATATACTAGTAGTAGTGTACCTTGCTATTAACCCCGTCATTCCACTCAGCCCACTGGTATGTGTACGTGTAAAGTTCACTTCCTGGTTGGATTGGTTGTTTTTGTAGATATGCTTCAATTTGTTTGGCAATAACATCCTTCATTGTGAGCCCTGAATTTTCCTGAATTTTGGCAATAACATCCTTCATTGTGAGCCCAGAATTTTCCTGAATAATTGTGTCCATCGCATCCTTGTTTGCCTTGAAGAATTTTTCAATTACTTCAAATGCCTTGGTTCCAATATTGTTGTGCCAGTTTCAAAGTCAAGCAGTAACCTCAATACAAGTTTAATAATACACTTTACTGTGTCAAACAACAATATGCACCAGTCCAACCCATGGTCCATCTTCCGTTACCTTATGCATACCAGCCCCATAGACCTCATCAACAATTGCTTTGACTTGATTTGCATCAAGGTTGCTCCAGGGATCAAGCACAGCAGCCTTCAAGTGAGTGAGCAGCACAACCCTTTCTGTGAATAACTTTTGAGTGCATGAATCAGTGCCAAGATGCACAAGCTTCCATTTGTTGTTGCTGTCGCGCATTTCTTTCATCTTTTGTGTTACAGTTGGATTATCTTCAACTTTAATGTTGGTCTAGAAGTTTTTTTAGACATAAAAAATAAAGAAAGAACTGAAACTTAACTTAGCCCTTATTTTTCTCTGTTGGTTTAGCTTTGATAGCACGAGCCTCAATTTCATCTGTTTGGCCATCTGGAATGGGTCTGCCATATTGTGCCATCAATTCTGGATCATTGGTAGTAACCAAGCTCATGCCAGCCATGAGCTTATTCACTATAGACTGGTCAGCGCAATCTTTGACCATGATCTCCCAATTGTTTGACATAGCATGGTCAGCACCATCCTTGACTGACTTCTCCCAATCCAAATCAATTCCGTGATCAATATTGTTCTTCTTGGCCCTTTTGGACGCTCTGAGGGATGGTTGGAAGGACTAGACTGTTTGCACGTTTGCTCACTTACTTTCCTTTCTGGGATGAGTCATCATTGAACTCCACTGATTTATGCTTGCTGGCTGCCACAATGCCAGTATCTAGGGTATTGTGCAATGCATCAATGTCTTTGCGCCCAGGTTTCGAGTCTGCCTTCTTCTTTGCTGCTTTCTTCTCTGCTTTCTTCACTTTCTTTGCCTTCCTCTTCACCTTCTTCTTTAATTTCTTTGCCACCTTCTTCCTCTTCCTCTCCTCAATATCACTCACATCATCACTGGAACTGGAACTAGAGTCATCGGAATCAGAGCTATCAGAAGTATCAGAAACATTGATAGCCTTGATCTTATCTATTCACAGAATCATAACAATGTGTTAGGACTAATCCCACACAACCACAAGCCTCGTAAGAGGTAAGAGAAAGGAGACGAGATGTATTGACACAATAGAACAGTAAGCTGGGTGAGAGCAAACTATCTAGAGTCTTAGAGACTCCTACCTATGACACTACGCCTTATATACCCCAACCATGGTCTGTGCACAGCAGCCTCATGCCCCAAGGGCTATGTGCGTGCAGCAATGGAACCATGGTGACTATCTACACCCTCCCACAATGCCCGTGTCCCCATCCAGTCCTTATTGTCCTCTTATTGGCACAGCCCCTGGCTGACTAACTGCTGACCTAACCATTGGGCACCTCAACATAGGGGTTGGCACCTATATGTCTTGTATACCTATGCGTCCATAGGGCTCCAGAGAAAATAGATAAAGATATGCAAAAAGCCAAGGAAAATTGTGATGGTCATAACATGACCCCCCCTTTAAGACTTCATGTCCCAGGAAGTCAATGTTGTGATGTCGCCTTAGGAGAATTAAGTACAGGCTTGACAAGCCTGCCACGCTCAAGGTCTCTTGAGAATGCCCCTTCCTTGTCCAGTTCATCATAGATTAATTTGCAGTCACCTTTCCACCACTGCCAATTTTGTTTTAGCTTTTTGAGGTAGTCCCGCTCAAACTTGCCATCTTCCCATCCAAACAACTGTTTGGACACGTGCACCTGTGTATGATTTTGCCATTGTCTATATTCTATGTCACGTACATTAACATGTCCATGTGGAGCACTGAAGGAGGTGAAAGGAGATCCAAGGAATGGAGACAACACAAAGGGGTTCCTGCAGTGTGTGAACACATTGTGAGACACACAAGGGGATCCTGATTGCTTGTGGAATGACAAAGGATATCTGCCATGCCTCTAGAATAATGGCCTGATGGACAAATTTAAAATTTTGGGCAAATTCACTTTTCTTGACGGATACCCCAGTAAGGCACTGGGTTATCAAAAGCATGGAAAAGTCTATGACATGGGAGCCTAAAGCATAGGCACTTAGGAAGGATCAAAGGCCAATATTGTAACCAGCAGGAAGCCAAGGGTTAAATCATTATTGGGAGGATCAGGAATTTGTCAACATTATATGATGTCCAGTAAGATAGGGCGCATGTAAAACACACATATATCACGTGCTGTGACTTTATGTGACTAGGGTTGGATTAGGGTTGTTGCATCATTAATTAGTCCTACTAGCTCTTTTGCGTTGTGTCATCCAAGTAGAAGCATTAAAGATGTCATAAAGTAGGTGAATAATCGTGCTATATACCATTGAGTGGGTACCATTTGTCCATGTTATAATCAAAGGTCACCAACTGTCATGGTATCCAGTTCATCCATTATTGTGTTTGGCAACATATGGTGACCTCTATACTTTTTTCCTGCCCAAGCGGCTTGCCTAGCATCCAGGCCCTTGTGATAAGCATCCATAAACCGCCTTGAACGTCTTGAATACCTGCAAGATGAATTCTGGAGGTGAGATATCATAACATGACAAGATCTGATAACAGATATACCTTCTCATTTCCTCAATAGATATGGCATCTAAACATGCTAACATGTTCTTTTTCAGATCCTCCTCCTTTGACAATGCAGGAAGCAGCTGATAGGTGCGCTTTGCCTGCCCCCAGCATTGTTCAATAAAGTTCAACTCACAATGAAACTTTGGCAGGAATAGGAGCTTGTATCCACAAATTTGAGCTCGCATTTCAAGGAGTGATGGTATATTCAAGAAATCAGGCTCATTATACAAGATCCATCAACAGCAACAATGAATTGCATCAGGTGAGCAATTGAATTTTGGGCATTCAGCATGGATATTTGACATGTTGCCATATCCTTGTTCCTCAAGTATAACAGCCATTCCCTTGAAGACTCCTGCTTGAGGATGACCTGAAGGGAAGTAAAAGTCCTGTGGTGAACCATTGGCAAACTGTCCATTAGACATTCTGATTTTGGTTTTCATAGCCTTTCCATCTTGACCATGAATCACTTTTCGAGCTTTGTCTCTTGCAGTTACTTCAATTCCCCAGTTATTTCCATCTTTTGGCACATTCTTTGGCATTTTTCGAGCAGAGATGGCATCCTCTGCTCGCTTCAGGTGAGTTGAAGCATTGTCAAAGATAAAGACATGCTCAAATCCAGCATAGTCCTGCTTCAGGATAGCCATGGCAGCATCAAGTTGCTTCAGGACATCCTTGTTATCAAAATATCCGTCCTGATTCTTGCCTGGCTTGAAGATAACTTGTGCGCTTTTTTTATTATCTTTTGAACATAACCACCCAAAGTCTGCAGAAACAAAATCAGACACCATAAGGGAGGCACAGTCCCCTTTTGGACAAGGTTCTGGAGAAGCACCCTTTTTTACCCACTGTGACTGTTGGCGATCATGTGTGTAGAAGATTGATTCATCATGGAACCACACAACAATGCAGCATTCTCCATTAGGTGTCTTCTCCATGACTTCTGTGAGCCCTTCCCCTTCCCAAGATCACATCTGTTGCTTGATTGAAAACCATGCAGGCAAGAAACTATTCTGCCAATATTGAACAACATCACCACACTCATGTCCATCAACATATTGGCCTTTATGGTTCTTTGCCCATCAGTGTTCCAGCCTTTTCATCCATTTCTTTGCTGTTGAGAGTGAGATCGAGGCATTGAGTCCATGCCTCACCTGAACATCAGGCCAATTAAGATATTCAACAAGATCCTGAGATCTGACATATTTCCCAATTGATTGAAGGAATAGCTTTAGATCCTGTGCCAGATCTCCATTGATATCAATTTTTGATTTAATCCAGCTGCCATACTGATTCTTTGGTACAACACCTCCATGGATAAAGGCTCTTGTGCATTTACGGAGCCTCTGAGCATGACCTGGCTTCTTTCCAAGTGACAAACAGGCCTGTAACAAAGCATCATTGAACCTATCATATGTCGATGCACAATTATTTGTGTATATGTTAAGGAATGTTTGAATTCCTGCCAATTGCTGCCTCAACCATGTTTCCTTTATCTTTGAAGAGATAGAGCCATGTCTCTTTCCATGACGCAACCTTGATGGCTGAAGTAGATCATTGACTTTTGCCAATGTGTGCTGAGCTACTTCTTGGCTTGGTGGCTTCCGATCCTCCCACAGTGTTGCCGTTCTGGTCCAAGGTGACACATCCCCCTCTAAATCCATGTCATTCTCTATGCCACTGTTTGATAAGTCCATGGACTTGGAATTCACTTCATCCTGCAATTCCATATGTATAGTGTTGTTACTATCAACATCAGATGCTTCAGTGAAGACCATGCTGATCTCATGTTGCTCAAATGGATGCCAAGACATCTGTTGAGCCAAAAATATCTTTAGTATCATGCCAATTTATGCATGCAGCTGAACATCATTATGACATACATCAAATCCTTCCATCATGCTTATGTCTGATTCTATACATTCAGCATGGGTAATATTACTCCTTTTGTCTAATGCATTCAATGAGTCCTGCGCGTAATTCAGCAGCTAGTCACAGTACCACCACTGGCAGAAGACCAAATACATGCATGATTCTCCTTATTAGTCCAAGTCTTCTTGACCAATTTAGCCTTTGTGGTCTTTTTGGTATTAACTGTAGCATAGTGTCCCAAATTTTTCAAGGTGCACAGAGCACATCAAGGCATGTGGCAGCTGCACCCCTGAGATCAAGATTGATATCATGGGATCATTTCCTTAATGGCCACTCCATTAGGGCAAAAATCAAAATTTTGTTTGCACAGATATGTTACCAGTGTCTATTATTACTAATCTACACAGACCCTTTCCCAGATTCTGTAGATCCACCCAGGCCATTAAGTAGAATCCCACCAAATGTCACACTTTGTCACTTTCTCATCACGTGATATGTGTGCGTTTTACATGCACCCTATCTTAGAGGTCTGGAGTATCAAAACTCAAAACAAGCGAACTTGGTGGACAACCAGGAATCTTTAATATTTGATATGGGTTCTTTTAGAAAATCAGGAACAGCAAATGTGGTGGTGGGACTTAGCCATGCATTGGTTTCTCAGGACAAGAAACCTTAAAGGGAGGGTAATGTTAGGATCGCAATCCTAGCCCTCAAATTTGGTTTTGCCTTACAGTCATCTGGGATGACTGCTATACACATTATAATGGGCCAGGGGCCTTACATTTGTTGCTGGCATAAATAATCCCAACCAGTGGTTCCTAAGTTATTCATGTTTAGCCAATTGACAAGTCATTGCAGACAGTTGCAGTGCTGATACAGAGCCCCACAGAGTCCCACAGAGTCCCACAGAGTCTGGAATTACTGCAGGTCACCACAGAATTACTGCAGGTATCTGCAGAATTACTGCAGAATGACTGTGGATTCACAGCTAGTGTGTCAAAGTCTGGTCTGGTCCGGTTTTTATTGCCTTTTTTGGCAAAACCGGACCTGGACTGGTCCAAATAAAGACCAGTCTGCAACTGGCTGCAATCAGTTGCAACCAGTGTGATGCTGTGCATGACTAGTAGTTTTACATGGAATGTGTATTGGCAATACATAACTAATACCTAATGTACAATGTGGGTGCATGAAGGGAAACCTGTGAGTTAATGTGTAATACACAAGACTGTCTACTACTATGGTACTACCATGTCTCACAAATCTCAGAGAACTATGAAAGTGACAGAGAAAGTTGCAGCTACACAACATCAACAATGTATGGTCACTAGCCAGTCCTGGCCACCCAAGTCCAAGCCAAATGGAAGAAGAGGCTTGCATTGCCGGTTGAAGATGATGACAGCACTGCACAAGCATCTCTGGATGGAGCTAGTACCTCAAAGAGGAAACTGAATGACAGGTCAAGGAAGCGAGCATGTAAACACTCACCTTCTGTTGCTTCTGATGTGGAAGAGATCATGTTGGCTACAGATGATGAGTCAGTTGAAGAGCAGGTAGTCTTTGTTGACAGTGGTACTGATAGTGAGAAATTGGCAGAGGAGGTGCTATATTTTGCAATGGATTGTATCTGCCATTTATTGATCAGGTATTCATGAGCTTGAAG
This sequence comes from Amanita pallidorosea, assembly GCA_023014475.1. Classification (NCBI taxonomy): domain Eukaryota; kingdom Fungi; phylum Basidiomycota; class Agaricomycetes; order Agaricales; family Amanitaceae; genus Amanita; species Amanita pallidorosea. The sequence continues at coordinate 280,245 of JAEBUS010000057.1, forward strand.
AGCAGCACCATGCACCACTTCCCAGGGTGTTGGAAACAAGAAAAAGGCAGAGGATATACTCACCATCTTCTCTGAGAAGCATACCATCAAGTTCACCTTTCCTGCTAGTGGCAAAGTCAAGGTTCTCAAAGGGCGCTGGTGTAAAGAGTGCAAGTGAGCTGAAAACAAAGTTCATAGTATTAAAAACTGACCGTTTCAAATGGGCAATGAGAAGTTTGTTGAGAAATGTGGGCTGCATTGTGCATTTCACCTTGGAAGCAACTCTTCATGTCATCAACACATTTGAGGTCATTATGATCTATACCAAGCAAGATGTAAAGAGAAAAACATTCGCAAGAGTCACTATGTGATGTGTGTGGCAGAGTCTCCATGTAGCAAACAAGGCCATTTTTAGAAACTGCCTGATTGTGATGCATCCAAATGCTAACAACACAGATCTACCCTCCACTCACAAGGTGGTAACATATGTTCACAATGAGTTCATTAGCTTGTTTACTACTTTGAAAACTAGAATAAATGTAAGACAGGTTTCATGATCTCTACCAATTCAAACTATTAGTATGTTTTACAGGCTAATACATCAGGCCATGTCTTGATGACAATGGATCTGTGGACTGTCTCACAAACAAAGGCATCATTCATGGGAATCACAGTGCATTGGATTGAATCTAATCTGAAGATGAAGAAATGGACCTTATGCTCTGAGATCATTGCATTTTGTTCCATATTTGGCACCCATGATGGACACAATCTTGGATGATACTTCATTGGTTTATGCCAGCGCACTGGTGTCATCAATCACAAAGGCTCTAAAGTACATTCATCAGATCTCTCATGGATCATCAATTATTGCCTGATCCACCATCTCCAGTTTTGTATAACAGCAGATAATACCAGAAACAATGATACAACCTGCAATAACATTGAATCTATTCTATCATGCTGTGGCATATACACATTCAATGCTGATCACAATTGTCTGCTATGCCTTGCACACATTATCAACCTCACTATCACTGATGTCATGTCCCATATCACTAAAGTCACTAACATTGAAACTCCAGGCTCAATCTGGGAATTTGATCCCAATATCACCACCAATCAAGTTCTAGGTGGCTCCCTTGATGTTGTCTCAGCCATATGAACCCTTGCAATCAAGATCCAAGCATCTGGTCAGCAAATATCTTACTTCAAACACCTTCAAATTCAATGTGGTATCAAACAGCCATTGAAGATCCCACTGCATAGCAACGTTTGATGGGGCACCACCAAAGGCATGTTGGGACAATCATACCATCTGTGTCAGGTGAGTCCCTGCATCCACACTGTCATTCTATTTTCTTATCTGTGTTTCATCTTGCCTCCTGAACCAGGCCATCAATTTATTCATTAGCTCAGCTGATGAGCTATTTGGACCAATTACATCTGTACAACATGCAGATTCTCTCATGCAACATATCCCCTGGACTGCATTTGCCTTGAAACCCTCAGACTGGGAGTGGGTCAACATTATTTGTCATATCATTGCAGACACAAATGTCATCCAACAATACTTTTTGCATGAAATGAGGACAACTTTGTGGTGCACAATACCAGCATTTGAAGAACTTCAAACAGCTTGGGAAGCAAAGTGAGAATTGCCCAAGTTTCAACCCTACAAGATAGCCCTTGATCACAGGCTCAACAAGCTCAGCAAGTATTACAACAAGTTTGACAAAAAGCTGGCCTACATCCTTGCCCTCAGTAAGCATCTTTACAATCATTTGGCACTAGATACTGACTACAATTACAGTTCTTCATCCATACTACAAGCTTGCATACATCAAGATGGCATGGGGTGGCCCAGAGGAACAACGAAGGGATAAGGAAGCCAGGAACCCATATGCCAAAGATTGGCATGATGAGGCATGGAAGATCATCAAGAAAGCTATGGAAGAATACTGGCAGCCACCTGGCAAATGCAAAGCATTAGGCAACCAAACCACCAATGCCACCAAATGTGATACTAGGCCACTAGAGTCTGAATTCAACCATCACTGCCAGATGCTTATCAAGCAGTCAAGACAATCTGAGGCCAGTGGTGGTTGGAGCATGGAATTGCACCACTATCTCAGCAACCTGCCTATGGATGTTATAAAGGAAACAGATGTTGTACAGTGGTGGGCAGTATGTCTTTCGATTATAACTTGTATTGTTGAATCTTTGATACTAATTGTTGTCTTAGAATCACGCAGTAGATTATCTGACCCTAGCACGTATTGCGAAGGATATCAGTGCTGTCCCCGCAACATCAGTGCCATGTGAACAGCTGTTCTTGGCTGGCAGTGAGATAGCAACAAATTGCTGGTCTCATCTGGGGCCAAAACTCTTTGAGCAACTACAAGTATTGAAGCATGCATGGCACTCTTGTATTGTTGACTTGGCTGATTCTAATTCTAATGAAGTGGATGAGGTAGAGGTTTTGCAAGAATTCCAGGATATGCTAGATGACAAGAATGAGCAGGAAGGTTGGGATGCAGATGCTGTGGTTGTGTACTAGTAGACTTGGACTGTATCCTTATTTAAAATATTGTACAGCAGAACTGTGGACAACACACAGCCCAAACTTGAAACTGGTCCCTTTGGTGACCAGTTGTGACTAGTTTGTGATCAGTCTCTGCTCCAAAGCCAGGAACGTGCAACTGGCAACCAAACTTCTTTAAGAACTATGCAACCAGAAACTTAGGTCCAGTTGCTGGTCTTTTGAAAAAGTTGCAACCAGACTTTGACACACTAGTCCTCCCTGCTATCATTAATCACATCTCAAGTACACAGATAAACCAGCTCTAACCAGCAACAAGCCCTTCCAGTGCCAGTCCATCTCTGTTAGAGCCAGTTTACCCCTGGCATGCAGACCATGACACACCCATTAGTATTATTATACCTATGTCCTTGATCTAACTGGTAACAAACCTTTCAGGAAGGACCATAACTGGCAACAACTGTCCAGTGCTGTAACACTCATGTGGGGTAGGCCAGCTCTGACTGGCAACAAGCCTGTCTGGTGCTGGTCTATCCCAGGTATTATTGTGCATGGCATGTGTAGCCCCAGCAGTCTTGCTGGTGTAGACTAGGTCGATACACTGTATACCTTAATTGGGAATCACCCTAAGCATGGGATCCAGCAAATTTGCTGGCTCAAAGTCACATGCCACACTGTATGGGTTCGCTGGCCAATGCACTTGTTACAGTGTAGGTCTACTACCTGTGACTACAGCTTCCATGCAATAAGCATGACAGGTTTGGGCCTTGGCAAAGCTTCAATTTTCACTCAAGCACAACAACTCTGAGCCAACAAATCTTTGACCAATGACAGATAGAACATTGACTTGGAAGCTCTGACTTTGTTGGCTCTAAACCTTGCTTGAAACATTAATATAAGTAGGAGTATTTATTATATGCCCTATTAAATTTGCATGTTAAAGTACTTGGCATACATAAGATCTGTCTGTGTCTTTAATATCATCAACTGGTTATCTTCTTCCTCTAATTCCAATGGAAGAGATTTGTTTAGTAAGATATCATCTTTAAAGTCTCTTAAGAGACAAATTGAATTTCTGGATGGGACTCAGCTTAAAGTAACGTAAATGTTGAACAGGCTTAAAGCTCCTGTAGCAGGTTGACCTATGTCTGCTATAGCATAGGAGATAGTCTGTCCTTGAGCTCGATAGTCTATCAAAGCATAGCAGGCCATTATTGGAAATTGTCTTCAGATAACTGTTTTAAAATGTGATTTAAGCTGGGTACATTGATTTTAATCATTTGAGATGAAGGATGAATTGGTATGATGGCATGTGGTAAACCCAAAAGATTTTCCACTCTCATTCTGGATAGATGAATCAGGATACATATTGGTAAATATTGAAGCATGTGTGTTGATTCAATATTTGCAAGCTCTTCATTTGGGTGAACCAGAATCTCCACAATATCTCCTTTTGCACTGTTTGTGATATCTAAATTGGTATTCAAGTTTTGAGTAATCAAAACAGTCATTCCAACAGCTAAGGAAAGTGTGTTGGGCAAGTCTTGGTTATGTGTGCATTGACTAGAGTGATGGTTGTGTAAAGCTAATGCATATTTTTCTTGTATTGTAAGCTCTTTTTTTTGGATGGTATCCTCAGCAGAGCATATGAATATGTTATTATTGGTTTTAACACAGTGTCAGATTAGGCCTTTTTCACTCCAACATTCTCAGACAGCATGACAAGGGGTGATTAGGTAGGATGGTGCCAGAACATAATGTGGTGAGAAACTCATGCCAAACTGGATCTTTGATTCGCATTTGTTGTTTCAGGATAACAACGGATCTGAACTCTTCATATAATGTTTTCCCAATAAGCATCAGAGCATCATCATTAGGTCTTGAAGGGAAGTATAAAGCCTGACGAGGTGAGGTTGTGACAGGGGGAAACTGGTGGAAATTGCTGCATATGATTATATTCATATTCCTGAATGAACAAGTTGAAGTATCATGTTGGATGTCAGCAGCTTTACCAATAGATATGTTTCTTTCCAGTAAAGCCAACTGACATTTTGATATCATAGAGATTTCATCAATAATCAGGAATTTATATGATATCATAGAGATTTCATCAATAATCAGGAATTTATATGGTTTCCAGAAATCTTGCAATTTTTTCCGAGTTTCATCTGAGACATGTCTGTCATTTAGATGTGACAATAAGGCAATACTGTGAGCTGTTTTCCCTCCAGTAAGAGAAGCTGCAACTCCTAATGTTTGTAATAATATCAGAAAGTGATAAAGATGTTAAAAATTGTTAAAATTTACCTGTGTACACGGATTTTATAAGCCATCCACATCATCCCAATTGTTCAAAGCATGCAGTTATAAAATCTATCACTTTTGATTTACCAGTTCCTCCTTCTCCATAAATGAATAATTGCAAGGGCAAAGGAGTATGACCAGCAATTGTTTGATCCAATTGGTGAGAAACAATGTCATATGCAATCTTTTGTTTGGAATTCAATTGACATAGGTTGAAAGTAGAGGGTGGGTAAGGGTTATCAACAATGGGAGACAGATTGACGACTGCCAAAGGAATAATTGTTTCAGATTGTGAACAATTTTTGAGAATTGAAACAGTTGCGCTATTGTTGTATGAACTTGCTGTAGCTGTACTATTAATCAGTCATCCAGAATCAAGTTGAGAATGGACTAAGGCATACATTTCATTCCTCCACATTTCAAATCTCTGGAAATTGACAGTTTCTGCTTTTCGTGTGGCTTGTTGTATGTTTTTGGTATTCCATTCTGAAATATTATGGTCAAAAATACCATCAGCATACACAATTGCAATTGCTTCATCAGCATTTTTTCTTTCTCTTGGGGAGGAATGCAATTCTTGCACTTGTTTTATGTTGTTTTCAGTAATTGTAGGAATGACTACATCAGTATGATTCAATGTAGGACAATTATCAATGATGTTGTTTTCACAGTCAATTTCAAAATCTTCATGCTGCTGAGCAGTATCATTATTATTTGACTCAATAGCAGCTTTGTGAAAGTATTGAATGTTTGAAAGAGTATGATGTACTGAAGGGGTAGCTGAAAATAGAAATGTTTGGAATGCATCTGACCAAGTCTCAAGTGGTGATTTAAGGTCATTTTGAAGATTGTACCAAGGTTTTGGAAGCATAAGCATGCATGCACAATAGAACAAATAGATCTGAGGGTCATCATTTCTTGGAAAATAACAACCAATAATGTTAGGAAGGGTATTGTGATTTTGAGGCCATATAACTCATATACAAGTTTCCCTTCTTGGATTGTCATGACCTGTTCTTAATGGTCAAAATCTCTAAGACATTTTCATTCTTTTTCTTTGTATTTTACTATAGCTGTAGCCAAATATCTTAGTCAGGTTGGCGTCTATCTTATCTAGTCAGCGCTAAGATTATATTAGATAACGATTAGATTAGATTATGGACTACTGGACCAATGACTCATGAACTATGACTCAGGCTTACCAATGCGCAGCAACGGGGGCCAATTATGTTATCTCTTTTACTCATACTTACTCAGCATAGTTACTATTATTAGAGTAGTGCACAGACCACCTTTGTAGTATATAAACTGAGCAAGTATCACCCAGAGTCCTCAGTCGAGTTCTCTTGGGTTTCTTCCCTACCCTCATCTCCTCTTACCTCTTAAGTCTTCTGTTGGGGCCCTAAGCCATCACAGCAAGGGTAGTCCTGATAGGATGATTGACAGCATAATGGACCCTTGTATGACAAAATCTTGATGAAGAATGATCATCATCAATTTTCTCACCCTCTCTGATAGCTTTATCATATGTTTGGCTGAAGAAGGAAATAATGGTCATGTCTTTAAGTTGTTTGCCTCGTAAGCAATAGTCTGTTACTTGACAAGGGACATAAATTGAGCCTGTATCATCTACTTGCAGATTACTAGGCTCATTGTGTCATTATTTTCCTAAATTTTAACTTAGGTCTGACTGATATGCAGAGATACTTATAAAGAACCTCATCTGTTGTTGTATTTGATGAACATATGTTGAATGAATTGGTTGACAATTCACTAAATTGTGAAGGAAATCTTTATTAAATATGTATATAAATTTTAAATGGGACACATACATATGTATATGAGTTGTAACTCAGGAAATGCAGATAAAAGAGCAGCGACAAATGATGACCAATAAACTGGATTATAGTTATGTGACATGAGACTATCATCCCATCCCATCAAGTATGATTGGAGCAGACAGTTCTTGTTCATGGTTGATGGTGTGTATGAGACAGAATATGAGTAAACATTGATTTTCTAACAAATTGTTGACATATTTCTTATTTTCATGTGCGATTGGAATGTTTTAGAACAATGTAGGGAGACTGAAGGTTTTATTTTGCTTTTTCCATTGATACATAGAGATGTAGGCAGACAAATTTTTGGTGGTGTCCCCATTGGTCAGTAGTTTGCCATCATTTTACAGCAAACATTAATGGAGCTGGCAGGAATCCAACCATTGACACAATCATACAGCCATTTACATTCCCAATAGCCATTTTCTTCTACCCTGTTGTTGGTGGAAATTGTGAATGGTGCTCCTCTTTTGCATTGTAACCATCCAGGATCATTTTTAATAGGAACTAGACAATGGGATTGGTTGCATGAATGGATTTGCATTGATCTAGCAACACATAATTTGAATTCATTGAGTAGGCGCTGATAATCCTGACTGTTTGGATTAGTGAGGTCTTGAATATGCAATGTCTGATTCATTTGGAATGAATTTGGCAGTCTCGGCTGATTCTAAACCAGGGACATATGCTCAAGTGTTCCTGTTGATGAAGTGCACAATCTGGTTTCTGAATTCCTCAGTTTTCAAAAGAATTTTCATTTCTGAACTTGTTGGTGCATTTGCAAGCCATAAAATCAAGTGCATATGCAGACTTCCTCTGTTCTGTGATTCCATGGCCCCAATGTAGACATTTACAGTCCCAAAAACACCCTTATTCTTAATAATTTGGCATTCAGAAGCTTTAATTCCAAATAAAGTCTCCAGAATAATAGAAATAATTGTATGGAAAAACCATGCCAAGGCATAGGGGCCATTTGCAATGTTAATTGCTTGAGTGTTTTTGTCTGGACCCAAACTAGGATCAAATTGATTGAGGTCAATGTCCTCACCAGTCAGGAGCTGTGTGATAGGGTCATGCAAGTCACTAGGGTTGATCGTAATCCAAGGAGAGGGTGGGTTTAAAACTAGGGTAGTTGACCAGATTGTGCTTTGCATATGATATCTTCTCTGGTCAGTGCCTAAAACTTTCCCTGCTGTGGCATAAATGTGTTTGTACAACAAACAAATGCTGGGATCAGAAATGGGCAAGCCTTTCTTTTCATTTTCCAATGCCTTTTCTACTTGAGTATATCAATTGAAGAAAGGATGTGTGCCCCTTTGAAAAGTTGATTTTTTCATTTGGATATGAGCAAAGGCTTCACATTTTTGTTGAATACCAAAAGCAACAAATGGAAAACTTTCATGTTTCCTGAACTGACGGTTGTGATAACACAAGCACCATTGAACATGCTCTGAAAATAAAACTAACACTAAATGTTCACTCTCTATTCCACATTCTCCAAAGGGATATAAACAAGGGAATGCTCTTTCAAATAAATGATGATGATGGTTGATTGATTTGAGGTCTGACAATGGTTGGGTTCCATGCCAAACACCATATGGACTCTCAAGGCTGCCTTGAGATGTCAAATTGATTAGACCAATGGAAAGAAGCTCTGAGGCTGATATAGATGTCAAGTCAGTATCAATTGCTCCTGAGTATTGAATGGGAAAGACATCAGGCACTATTTCTTTCCAATTTTAAGTATTAAGTAATTTTTGGGAAGGATATATATTACCATTGTCAAGGTTATCTCTGTTGGATTCTTCATCGTCATTATTGATCTGATCTCTTAAATTTGAGTCTAATATTATGATTATTAGAAGAACATAAAAGAGGATAATTGATTGGAATACCTGAATTTATATCAAGAATATCATTGGTTGGAATGTAGGAGTCATTTTCATATTCAATGATGTTCAAATCATCAGAATGCCTTGCGATGCAAACAATTTCTTTTGGGATGTCATCAATTGGTAGGGATGAGATTGTGTTAGGACTGATTTCTATATTTCCATAAACATTGGGATTGTTTTTCTTCAACCATAGAAGTGCCTCCAAAATATATTAGCATTGTACTCAGAACAATTGTAACATCCAATTGTGTGGTAGCTTTTAAAATCCAAACAAAGTCACTTGAAGCACACAGAAGCTAGAATGGCTGGCAGACAAGGTATCAGATTCCCCTGAACCATGTTTGAGATTCCTGGTGCATCAAGTTCAACTGCAAACACTTCCTCACATTGCATGCTGAAACGACACTCCCTCTGACAAACAAATATTTCCCTTTATTTGTTTTGGAAAAAGCTTGAAAACATATACTCTGGGATAAATCAAAGCAATCAAAAGCTGTTTGGGAAAAGTAAGCCAACTCAATAACATAAAAATTCATCCTATCCACATGTTATTGGCCAACAAATGAGCAGGTGGTAGTGAAATATGTCCCATTTTCAGATCTTTGTCACAGTGCTTGCAAATTGAAACACGACACCCATCAGAGGGTTGAATAACACCTGCAGGATCCAAAAGTAATCTGTTATAGATATCATGTGCTGGATGGGGTTTGTTTGGTGTTAAGTGATGTTTGTTTGGAATGTTGTTGATTTCAACAACATTGAAACCATCATCTATCTGATGTCCATGTTGACCACGAACACCACAAATTCAACATATAAGTGCCAATTTTGATGTTGCATCATAAAATTTTTGATAACACTGATGAATAACATTTTCTGTTGGTGTTTCAAGGAATTTTGATATGTCATGTGGTCTGCCACTTTCGTCCTTATTCTTCTGCCTCTTTTCTCTCTCCTCTTTTATAAATTTAGCATGGGAAGCCCTTTGGGATCTGACACTCTCCAGAGTCATAGTGCTATGTTCCTTTTGTTTTTTAACACCAAGATCCAATAATTGATCAAAAACATCTCTTGGGATGTGATCTACAATCCATTTGACAAGAACATCTGTATTGGACTGTTTATCATTGGAAACCAAGCAGAATCGGCCAGCATAGTGATGCAGTGTTGCAAGGTGAAGAGACAATAGAATATGGATTGCCTTTTTTTGACAGTGCAAATCCCAGTCCATAATACTGCATATTGAGCTATGACTAATCAACATTCAGTTATGAGTGAACAGATATAAGATCTCACAACAGTGTAATATGAGAACAGTTTTTTTTTTGGCACATAAAATGTTTAAATGATATATAGTCAATCATTGATTATCAACATCAATCATCATGATCACAGCTGATATTCTTCCAGGTACAATCAGTAAACACTTAAATTTTTTCTGGAGATCTGGATAAGTTAGTGCATGAAGTGATGAATGTTGAACTGTTTGAACCCAGTTCAAAGAGTAGGGAGGGCAGCATGGCACAATTGATGAAAATAGATAAATTTCTGTAAGCCAGTATGCAGAACACCATGACTATTACAGGTGGAATTGGGCCACCACATGATGGCACCACACCTGTTACTGTTTTGGTTCTGCATTGACAAAGATGACAATGGCCTGGCAGTCTAGTGCTTTTACCTTTGAGAGTATACAGTGACTCAAAAAAGTGATTCAATGTTTGGTGCTTTTGGACTGTTTGTAGAATAACTCAAGAGCAAAGACAAACAAGGGTAAATAATGAGGGGCTGAGTAAGAGCAGCACATCAGGGCTACATTATGGTAGATAGATTATGTAATTAGGCACAGTATCCATGGAGATATGGGCACTTTAATCTAATGACTCATTGAATCACTTATTTGAGTGTGCATCAGAAACATCAGAAACTGATATAAATCAGTTACTATGACCTGAAACTGATGAAGGATGGTTATCACAATGATGGTACCTTGACATTAATACTATGTAAGCAGTGCAAACATTCCAGGGCACCCCACTTGTGATATGCACCCCATCTCTGCTGCTCACAAGTGTTAGGATCGCAATCCTAGCCCTCAAATTCGGTTTCACCTTACAGTCATCTGGGATGACTTCTATACATGTTATAACAGGCCTGGGGCCTTACGAGACACTATGGGACACCAACGGCCGAGTCAGCACATGGGAGCGCTCACCAGAGGGCAAGACGATGGTTGGAGAAACCATCCAATACTATATACGGAAGGACAGCCAGACTAGGAAGGTGGATCGCCACCTTGATGGCATCACACTCGGCATCAGTGCATCAGGAAGATCAGCACATCAAGCCATCACGCATCAGATGAAGGCGCAAGACAGCGCGCATGTCTATAAAGGATCGCGATGGGAACGCACAATGCCTCAAGGCATTACTCCTTATGGTCAGGGTCTAGAGCAGTCCAGAAGAGGTCTATGAGTGGAGTCAGAGTGGCCGCGCCCATATGCGCTCATGTGCGCAGCAACTGCGCAGCAACTGCGGCAGCGCCCAAGCACATGCTCACCAAGAACAATAGGAGTGAGTCAGGCTGAGGGAGTGCCGGTGGGTCTGGGAGTCGCAAGGGGTCCTCATAGAGTAGTATATAAGTAGGTACATTGTAGCTGGAGTCTCCCCAGACTTCAGATAGTTTCTCTCTACCCCAATCTATCTGCGTTCCGTCTCCTTTCTATCCTCTGGCCAGCGACGAGGCCTGTGGGCCCCCTAGGGGGGATTGTAGGGTTGTGCTTAGGGGCGTGAGCTCATAACACAAACGGCGTCGCATGGGTGCAAATGGGAAACGCGGGGGCGCTGGCAGACGTCGGCAGCCGTGGGCAGACACGTGGCATTGTCGTCGAACGTGGGGGTGCTGCGGACATCGGTGGCCGTGGGCGGACGCGTGGCGTTGTCGTTGAGACGTGGCGAAGAGGTGGCGGCGGCGGCGGCGAGGTTGGTGGTTGGTGGTGGGCTTTGACGCGTGATGGGTGACGGTCGCAGTCGGCGCACGAGTGGGTGGGTGGGCGACTGAGGTGGGTCATCCCATCCGTTTGGAGTGGGCGTGGGCAGGGGCGGGAGTGGTGGGTGGACAGGTGGTGCAGGTGACTGGGAACTGGTGGCTGGGAGGGCGAGCGGATTGTCGGGGGTTGGTTAAAAGATAACTAGGTGAAAAAAACTGTTAGCCGTAAAAAAACGAGAGAAAAAATGAAAAAAACATACCAGGGGCCCAGACGAACAATTCGTCTGGGCCCCGGTGAGGGTGGCGTTTGGCGTGTATGGGCGTGAGCAGGGTGGGCAAACGGAGGCGAATGGGCGGGTCTGTCGACGCAGCAGGGTAGTCGTCGGGAGTGGCGAGTGGCGGTGGGGGTGGTGACCGTGACCGTGTGGTGGTGGCGGCGGTGACGCGGTGGTGGTGGCGGCGGTGATGTGGTGGTGGTGGCGGCAGTGACGTGGTGGTGGTGGCGGCGGTGACGTAGTGGTGTGGTGACAGTGACCGTTGGTGACGGTGTGAGAGGAGGCAGATGGTCGTCAGAGGGTGGTGACGAGCGTGGGGGTGGCGGTAGTGGTGACGGACGGTGGCGACGATGGCGGTTGCGACGCGACGTTGGCAGTGGCGACGATGGTGAGGCGGGCACGGTACGGTCACGTCACCAGCATGCAACGCACGGCAGTCACGTGTGGGTCACGTGCAGTAGTAAACAGTAAACGGCGCGTCACTGCCGTCACGTGGAGCCTTGCGTCGCGCTCGTGTCACACTGTCACAAGATGTTATATATACCAGTGGTTGACAACATGTGCCCCACACTGCTCGGAGTCCACTCGGACTCCGAGCAGCCTCAGTCCTAGGATTTCCGAGCCCAGTCCGAGACTGGGCTTGGACTCCACTAGGACTGACCTCGGACTACGAGGTCAAATTTGGCTGGGTTTCCAGCCAAATTCACTTGCATACTCAAAAAACTCGGACTCCGAGCTGCGTCCTCGTAGTCCGAGCATCTTCGGGGGCTCAGAGTAAAGTGCTCCAACAGAAGCTGAATACATGGCTGCATCAGACGCATGCAGACAGATATCATGGTTAAAGAATTTGTTCAATGAACTTGGATATGATATACAATCCATTCCTTTAATAATGGATAATCAAGCAGCTATTTACATGGCTTCTAATCCAGCTCAAGAACAAAGAACGAAACACATGGATGTAAGATATCATTATATCAGACAATGTGTGAAAGAAGACTTAGTTGATCTCTATTATATAAAAACTGAAGATCAAGCAGCTGATATCTTAACCAAGAACCTTATGTTGAATAAGCATAATAAAATGCTTGAGTTATGTGGAATACATAATTGATAAAATATTCAACAAGGGGGTGTTGAAACTCTGACAGTTATTATAATAGTTACATTAGATTAGTTACATTCATTACAATAACTAATGTAATGAACATTTTATCTAATCTATATCTAATCTATATCTTATCTAATTAGATAAGATTGAATAACTATTAATTAAGTGTTTCATATTTAATCATAAATAGCTTACATAATATTAGTCATGTGACTTATGACTCACAATTATGACTCACAATAATGACTCATAATTATGACTCATGATTAGTCATAATGACTCATACTTATGACTCATTTGGAGTCACAATGACTCATGATTATGACTCATGATTACTCACACTGAGTCATATGACTCATACAACGTCATATAAGAAGGAAATGGTGTCATATAGAACATCATAGAAGGAATATAAATAGATGAAGACTCAGAATGACTCGTTTTAGGAACCGATATTATGTAATAGGTAGATTACACTGTACTTAGGTTAGGGTTTCTGAAATGCATATAAGGAGGGCGTTCTGAGCGACTATCCCCTCAGTTTTACAACTAAACATTAGTACTTTTACTAAGGCAGTAACAAACTAACAATGTAAGTAATTGAATCCTTACTTAGTTCAATTAGCTGCGCTGCTGTCCTTGATTCAATACCCAAGGGCTATGCGGGTGCAGCAACGGAACCATGGCAACTATCTACACCTTCCTGCAATGCCCGTGTCCCCATCTGGTCCTTATTGTCTTCTTATTGGCACAGCCCCTGGCTGACTAACCGCTGACCTAACTGTTGGGCACCTTGACATAGAGGTTGGTGCCTATATGTCTTGTATACCTATGCATCCATAGGGCCCCAGAGAAAATAGATAAAAATATGGAAAAAGCCTAGGAAAATTGTGATGGCCGTAACAAAAAGCAGGACAATGACACATTTTATTTACATGTGTGTTAGATCTGACTCCAATCTTGTCCTCCAACTGACAAGCAAAAGAGCAAGGTATTGAAACAATAACAGCAGCACTGCACAAAGCTAAGTAAGGTCTCAATCTACTTACATACTGTTAGCTTTGTGTTGCCTTAGTAAATGGTAGTCTGTTGTAAAACTGAGGGGATAGTTGCTCAGAACACCCTCCTTATATATGTTTCATAAACCCTAACCTAAGTACAGTGTAATCTACTTATTACCTAATACCAGTACTGCTAATGAGTCATTCTGAGTCTTCATCTATTAATATTCCTTCTAAGATGTTCTTTATGACATCATATCCTTCTATATGACTCATATATGAGTCATTCTTATTAATAGATATTCCATAACATTCTATATGACATCATAATGTTCTATATGACATATTATGAGTCATATGAGTCATTTATGACTATCAGTGATGTCATAGGATGAGTCATGTCACTCCTGTGACTTGTCACGTCACGCTGTCACGCTATTGTCACATGGCTGTGACATGTTATGATGTGTCACAAACCATGTGGTAATGTTATGTAAGCTATTGTGGTTAAATATGAAACACTAATTAATAGTTATTCTTATTATATAAGATATTAGATAAGATGTTCATTACATTAACTATTGTAATGAATGTAACTAATCTATTGTAACTATTATAATAACTGCCAGAGTTTTGACACAAGGTAATTATCCTTTTTGTTGTTCCGGAAACTTTGGGGACAACTTTTAAAGTTCAGAAAATCAATGGTGAAGTGAACAGGAGAAATTGGTATAAGAAGACTACTCAGTATGTTCTTGGGTCATGGAGAAAGAGGTGCTTAAAGCAGTACAATCTGTATCATAACAATGACCAGTGCATGAGGCTGCTGCACACAGACCATGGTTGGGGTATATAAGGTGTAGCGTCATAGGTAGGAGTCTCTAAGACTCTAGATAGTTTGCTCTCACCCAGCTTACAACTCTACTGTGTCAATACATCTCGTCTCTATATCTCTTCACTCAGAGAGGCTTGTGGTTGTGTGGGATTAGTCCTAACACTTTTCAAGGTGGACTTTGAATCAACTCTTGCTCATCCCATATGCCAGCGCAGTTCCCATTCATTTGACATTCAGTAATGTTATTATCTACTTCTTTGTTGTTTCTGCACTATCCATTCCCACTTTCTATCCTTATTGAAACAAATCCAGCAGTGCATGCACTAAGCTAAGTAAGGTCTCAATTACTTACATAGTTAGCTTAAATTGCCTTAATGCTAAAGTGTTACTTTGTAGAAAACTGAGGGGATAGTTGCTCAGAACACTCTCCTTATACATGTTTCATAAACCCTAACCTAAGTACAGCATAATCTACCTATTACATAACACCAGTACTGCTAATGAGTCATTCTGAGTCTTCATCTATTAATATTCCTTCTAAGATGTTCTTTATGACATCATATCCTTCTATATGACTCATGTATGAGTCATTCCTATTAATAGATATTCCATAACATTCTATATGACATCAGAATGTTCTTATATGATGTATTATGAGTCATATGAGTTATATGAGTCATGTCACTTCTGTGACTTGTCATTTCACATTGTCACAAAAGCGTGACCTCTGTCACATTATTGTCACATGGGTGTGACATTGTTGTGACATGTGTCACAAACCACATGGTAATGTTATGTAAGCTATTATGATTAAATATGAAACACTAATTAATAGTTATTCTTATTATATAAGATATTAGATAAGATGTTCATTACATTAGTTATTGTAATGGATGTAACTAATCTAATGTAACTATTATAATAACTATCAGAGTTTTGACAATCCTCTCCCAGAGTAGCAGAACTTCAATCCAATCTTGCATTTTGGGTATGGGTAATTGCCAATAGAGTTCCTGTGCTTGTGATCTGTTCCGATCTAAGCATTGTGTTGTGACGTTTGATCAAAGTAGATCCCCTGACCTTGTTGTTATCAAATTTGACGCATTTGTCTATTCAGAAAATATGGTTGTTAGTTTGCTCTGTGTAAGTTGCTTATATTTCTGTTTTTTTCAGAGAGGTTTACAAAATCTTTTATCCAGAGAACTCTCAGTTTCTGTTGACAGTCAATGTTCCTTTCAGTCTGTTTCACATATATGGTGTGTTTATAAAAATATGCTTGACAGATTATTCACATATACATAGAGTGATTATATGGTCAACAATTCAATTATGGCTATTTCATCTCAGCATTGTCTGGTTTAGTTCAATTCTGGTCCTGAAAATGTTTATAACGCACTAAGTTTTTTCAATTTCTAATTTGATCAAACAAATTGTTCTCTAGTGAGTTCTGTGTTCACAGTATATTTAAATGGGATATCTGATCACATGCATGTGGTTAAACAGTTTTGCATACAATTACAATCTTCCACAATAGGCACTACTAATTATAATAGTCTAATAAATGGATGTTTGTTGACATAGACATTTGGACTGCAACAATTTACCTGTTTGTCATGGTCTCCATGAATACGGTAAACTTATTTGTGTTCTTTTGTTCTATCAGCAACTAAAGACAATTGATATAGAAATATGAAACATTCAACACTGCTTGCATCATGCTCACTTGATGTGAGAACTGATGTATCTACCCAACCCTCAAATAAATTCATTAATTGGTTGGAAAAATTTTGGTGCATCTGATACTGTTAGTGTGGATAATATTGCAGAAGCTGCTACTAGGCCAGATGAAGTTCGTGAAGATGCAGTTATGATTGTTGTTGGCAATGTGCTTTCCAGGAAACTCTTTGTATCACCATCAGGCAATTACAATTCTTGATTTGAGATGGAGTTCAAGTCAACAAAATTTCAACTATTACTTGGAGCCCCATCGGATGGTGAATTTGGACTGGATTTTGTGACCACCATAAACAAATTAGAAAGCCTTCAGAATCTGGTTTCACGTACAGAGAACAAGTGTTACCTTATTGAAAAAGATAATCATCAGAATGTCTTGAAATTTTCATCTCCATTGTTTGAGTTAGAGGTGTGTTATGTTTGGTTTAATGCCCAATAACTTGTAGGCTTATTTACATCTAACTCAGGTGGTTCCTGGAGAACATATGCCATCTCATATTTAAGATTGCTGTTCTACCTACTAATGAATACATAGCCAATGGAATAACAGAAAATTGGCCTATCAAAGACAGTGCCTTGAAAGATGAACTAGAAAATATCAGTCATACTCATTCAGTCTGTCCCTTACCAGTCTACAATGAAAATTCTGTCTATGTTGAGCCAAATCTTGTACCATCTGCATTACAAGGTTCTCTCATCGAAGTCCATTTTTGTCTTTGACACTATTTCATGAAAATGTCTGATGTTTGGCATGTCTGGTTTAGTGGGCTCATAGAACAAATCATTATTCTTCATAAAGGACTTCCAGCTATACAAAGTCCTTACCAAAGGAATATATGAAAGGGTTGAAAATTTGTTTCATTTAAATTTTATATATATTATTAAATCAAATCTAAATTATAGGGCCATTCAAACCATCTCATTCTGAGCAAAGAATTGCTGCAAAGACTTTCTTTGCTCATCCTTCAATATTACCATTTCAAACTTCTATTCCAGATTCAAGTCAGAGATCTGACTTGAAAAAATCTGACATACAACAGAGTATTCATCCTGTCACTGGTCTTCCACAATCACAATCTGGATTTGAGGATGAACCTGTTTCTGCAGCATCTCCACCATTAAATGTGTCTTCTGATCCCAAATCTTCAATACTGACTAATTTGTTGTCAAAGAAAACAGGTTGTCTTTGAATTTGAGCCAATCATAAAACTTCAGAACATCCCTCTACTTGTCAATCTCAAGACAATAGGTACCACTATTTATTCCAGTTGAAACATTGGTAAAATCCTGATATTCATATTTTAAGGGCAAGCAATGAGGTCGAAACAGAACAATTTCACACTACAGATGAAAGTTTGAAATCTATTCTAAATACCAAACTTGACATTGCAAACAAAAAAAAAGCTGACAGCAATGATGACAATACTGTGCTTGATTACATTAACTAATAGTTGAATCCTTGCTATCTTCTCTTGTCAAATGAAAAAAAAAGCAGATACTAATGATGGGATGCGTGTCTCAAAATTTAATAGACTGTACCATCATGTGAATTTTGTTTATTAACAAATGATGGTTACTGCACATACAGTGACTCAAAAAAGTGATTCAATGTTTGGTGCTTTTGTACTGTTTGTAAAATAACTCAAGAACTAAGACAAACAAGGGTAAATTATTAGGGGCTGAGTAAGAGTGGCACATCAGGGCTACATGCTGATAAAAGTATTATGTAATGAGGCACAGTATCCATGGAGATATGGGCACTTTGATCTGACAACTCATTGAATCACTTTTTTGAGTGTGTATGAGAAATATAAGAAATGGTTATTCTAGTACTCTGTATTACCCCTCATTGCTTTTTTTTCTGCTTCCACCCTTCTATGCATGGTTTCAATTAAGTTATGACACACCTCTGGCTCTATATCATTACATACCCCTGCTGCTCTCTCCCAAAGTTCAAAACTCCATTTTCTGGGCACAACTATAATTTTATGTGATGCCAGAGGTGATTAAGGTTTGGAGACTGTGAGGGTTAGTTCAGAAGAGAGATATTATTCTCTTCCATCCAGTTCCTAGCCTTTCTGGAGGTCTGTTTGGGGTCATTGTCCTGCTGAAAAATGCACTCCTCATCAGCAACACCAGATTCTTCTATGCTGGGCAGTAAGGGATTGCTCAAAATGTCCACATACAGGTCAGCATCCATCCTCCCCTTAACCTCAGCAAGTTTTCCAATGCTGTTCTAGCCCATACACTCCCATACCATGATATTCCCACAACCAAAGTTTACCATTCCTTGGACCTCCCTCTCAATCAGCCCATCCACCACTTTCTACCTGCTTCCCATCTTTGATCTTAGTCTCATCTAACCAAATAACCCTCTTCTGATCTTCCACTGTCCACTCCTTGTGCTTCAGAGCAAATGCCAAACATTTCCTTCTGTGCATTGTGGTGAGCAGTCTTTTTCTTCTTGGTTCCAGCCTTGAATGGATGCTTCTTGAGGACATTCCTGACTGGCTGGGTGTATACTGGGTTGGGGATGATGGTGATTATGTGCCTGGTAACCTGGACAGCATTTGCAGCCTTGCCAGTGGTGATCTGTGAGAGGATGGAGCAACTGGAAGTGGTAAAGAGCTTGGAAGGACAGCCAAGATGAGGTGTTTGTCAATCAGGAAGAAGGTTTTGGAGTACTCTGGAGACAGTAGGCTGGCTAATACCAGTGTGAGAGGCAATATAGCAGGTGAAGTAGCCATGGAGGCAAGGGAAATGATGTTTTCCTTGTTGTTATGAGCTCACACCCCTAAGCACAACCCTACAATCCCCCTAGGGGGCCCACAGGCCTCGTCGCTGGCCAGAGGATAGAAAGGAGACGGAACGCAGATAGATTGGGGTAGAGAGAAACTATCTGAAGTCTGGGGAGACTCCAGCTACAATGTACCTACTTATATACTACTCTATGAGGACCCCTTGCGACTCCCAGACCCACCGGCACTCCCTCAGCCTGACTCACTCCTATTGTTCTTGGTGAGCATGTGCTTGGGCGCTGCCGCAGTTGCTGCGCACATGAGCGCATATGGGCGCGGCCACTCTGACTCCACTCATAGACCTCTTCTGGACTGCTCTAGACCCTGACCATAAGGAGTAATGCCTTGAGGCATTGTGCGTTCCCATCGCGATCCTTTATAGACATGCGCGCTGTCTTGCGCCTTCATCTGATGCGTGATGGCTTGATGCGCTGATCTTCCTGATGCACTGATGCCGAGTGTGATGCCATCAAGGTGGCGATCCACCTTCCTAGTCTGGCTGTCCTTCTGTATATAGTATTGGATGGTTTCTCCAACCATCGTCTTGCCCTCTGGTGAGCGCTCCCATGCGCTGACTCGACCGTTGGTGTCCCATAGTGTCTCGTAAGGCCCCAGGCCTGTTATAACATGTATAGAAGTCATCCCAGATGACTGTAAGGTGAAACCGAATTTGAGGGCTAGGATTGCGATCCTAACAGTTTGCACCACCCCGATTCTGTTTGGATGACGTTAATAAATGTATTAATAGTTTTATTACAAACAGAATTGAACTGTTACACTTGAAATGAAAAATAAAATAAAATAAAAATCCACTTTTACACTACTTGGGGTGAGACAGGCTGAGACTAATCACCTGATCAATCATTGCCATATCAGGAAACCACCTATGATTCAATTTAGTTCTCATGGTCAATTCAAAAGAATTGACAAATGCCATGAAATGAAATAAATTCTGAGACAAGTTGGACAATAGCTGTTAAGATATTTGACCAGCTCCACATTCAGCTAATCTGTAGCTGCCAAAGCCATATCTGCTCCCTATGTCTTCTCAACTGCTCACTCTTGCATCAAATTTTAAATTAATGTTACTATTTAAACCAATTGAGTCAAAACATTTATTTAAACAAGCTGAAGGGGCAAGATGACAGCACAGTTCAGGCAACACAAGGACGTGCCATAGGCAGGGCCCCTGAAGCTTGTTTATTTAAACTGCACATCTTGTCTACCTGTATGCCCACCTGTTGTTACAGTTTCTTTTCCCCTTCATCAGCGGATATTCTATTATTACTCCATGACTGCGCTCTCCTTTTTGTAGTTACCTTCACATTTCCTTTCTCAGGTAGCTACAGCTTTATTTCCTCTTATAGTTTCCATTGTTCTCTAATCATATATAAACCCCATGTACAGTAGAATAACCTCAGTTCCAACTTAGACAAGTGTTGCTCTCAACCTTGCTTGATCTCAATGCTCTCATCTTCTTCATTGTCTTCAGGACCTTTGTCATCATTTGACTTAGCATCTAGAACCTTTGTCCAGTGACTGGGAGTGGACCAAGACTCTGCTTGTTGCTGTTGGCTTAGAACAAACCACAATGACCATAACACTTGTCACATGCCTGTCACCCATCAAACCTTGTCTCTCAACTATCTATACATAGGGGAACAAGTAGGAATGTGGTCAGGTGTGGGAGGTGTGGACAATTTGGACAGATGTGTGGTAACATGGTAGGAAGATGTTTGTACAAGATGAGAATGTATGCACCTCCCATGGAATAGAACAGGAACTGAACAGACAAAGGGGACCCATCAAGCACAGCTCAGATAAATAATTGGCATTGACACAGTAGACTAGTGACTTGGGTGAAAGGAAACTATCTAGAGTCTTAGAGACTCCTACCCATGAGACACCACCTTATGTACCACAACACCTGGTCTGTGCACAGCAGCCTCATGGCCCAAAGGCTATGTGCATGCAGCAACAGACCTAGGTAAAGCCTGGACCTCCACAGCCATTCTCTATCTCCATCTGACCTCCTTTTGTCTAGCCCCTGGCTGACATAATCTCTTGAGTATCCCTTGGTGTGTCCATAGGCCCTCAGATAAAATATAGAAAATACACAAAAACCCAGAGAAATTTGTTGGAGTTGTAACAGTGTGATCTATAAATATAAATATTATCTGTGACACATAACATGGCTGGGGAGACATTTATGAGATAGACACATGAAGAATGTTACTGTAGAATAGGGAACTGAGATGGGACTTGTCATTGAATTAGGTTTGGGTATTGGTCACATGCACCCTCTGGAATTTTGCAAGTGTCTGTCACCATCCTGTGCTGCAGAAAAAAAGACAGTTACCAATCAAGCACAGCCCATATGATTAACTTGTAGAATATTGAACATTTGGCATCTTCCTGAACTCTGTAAGTACTTCCTTACTTAGCACTGCACCACAGTGTTGCTGTCTCCATGCATTGACATAACTGGCATGGTAATGTGGCTAGGGAGATAAATAACAGGTGATTGGGAAGATGGTGGGAATGTGGACAATGTGTGGGAACATGAACAGGTATGTGGGAATGTGAATGGGTATGTGGGAACAGGTGTGTGGGAATGTAAACAGGTGTGTGGGAATGTGAATGGGTTTGTGGAATGTGTGTGGGAATGTGAACTGGTGTGTGGGAATGTGAACTGGTGTGTGGGAACATGAACAGGTTTGTGGGAATGTAACAGGTGTTGTGGAATGTGAACTGGTGGAATGTGAACAGGTGTGTGGGAACATGAACAGGTATGCAGGAACAGGAACAGGTGTGTGGGAATGTGGACAGGTGTGTGGGAATGTGAACAGGTGTTGGGAATGGGTGTGTGGGAATGTAAACTGGTGTGTGGAATGTGAACTGGTGTGTGGGAATGTGAACTGGTGTGTGGGAACATGAATAGGTGTGGGGAATGTAAACAGGTGTGTGGGAATGTAAACAGGTGTGTGGGAATGTGAACTGGTGTGTGGGAACATGAACAGGTATGCAGGAACTGGAACAGGTGTGTGGGAATGTAAACAGGTGTGTGGGAATGTGGTGCATGGGAAGTTTGAATAAGATTAATGGGAATATGAACAGGTGTGTGGGAATGTGGTGTGTGGGAAGTTTGAATAAGATGGGAATATGAACAGGTGTGTGGGAATGTGAACAGGTGTGTGGGAATGTGAACAGTTGTGTGGGAATGTGAACAGGTGTGTGGGAATGTGAACAGGTGTGTGTGAGAATGTGGTGTGTGGGAAGGTTGAATAAGATGGGAATATGAACAGGTGTGTGGGGATGTGTACAACTGTGGGAACATGTTAGATATGTGTGGGAAAAGGTGGGAATGTGTCTGAGTTCAGTCATAGTTCAGCTAGGACTGAGCTAGGACTGAGCTAGGACTGAGTTCAATCCTAGTTCAGTCCTAGTTCAACTAGGACTCGGACTGGGCTCGGACTGAACTCAGAGTCTACTCGGAGTCCTAGGACTTTATATTCAACTCGGAGTGAGCTCGGACTGGACTCGGAGTCCTCGGACTCAGCTCGGACTCCACTCGGACAGGGGGGGAGAGTAAATTGCTGTTCTGTGAAGATAATGCTATTGTTTTTTGTTTAGCTGATTTCCAGTATACTGGTGCTCCTGCTAATTTTACAACCATACCAGTTGTTGACTTCCTATCAATTGGATTTGAAGCCCAATCAGCATCAGCATATACAATTAAACCATAAGCATCACGACCATCATATTTTATACAATAATCTAATGTGCTTCCAACATATTTGATTATGTGTAATGCTTTATTAATGTGATCCATTGTAGGATTGCTCACAAATTGTGACATTAATATCGTAGCATAAACGATATCTAATCTAGTACACATTGCTAGAAATAATAATGATCCTATCAACTGTTGATAGTATGTGATCATTTCAGGTGTAGCTTTGCCTTCTATTTGTTTATTTGGTACATAACCAGCTGGTAAAGGAGTATTAACTGGTTTTGCATTTATTAAACCAAATCTTTCAACAATCTTTTTGCATATTTGGCTTGATCAATTGTGACAGTACATTTACTTTTGTCTATCACAATATTCATTCCTAGATATTCACTTAGATCTCCTAAGTCTCTACTTTCCCATTTATTCATAAATTTCTTTTTAAAGTCATCAACAGTCTTTTCATTATTGCCCATGAATATTATATCATCAACATATAAGATGATAACAACAATGTCTTTGTTGTTTCTGTAGACATATATTCCTGTATCGGCATATAATCTTCTTAAACCCTAGTTTAGTTATACTGTTATGTGCTTGTATATTCCAAGCTAAAGATGCTTGTTTCAAACCATATAAAGCTTTCTCAGCTTATATACTTTATCAGTATCTTTGGTTTTGAAACCTTCCGGTTGTTCCATATATATCTCCTCTTCTAATTGGCCATATAGAAAAGCAGTTTTAACATCTAGTGCTTTGAGTACCCAACCCTCTAAAGCTGCTAATGCTAGTAAGATTCTGACAGTCTCGAATCTTGAAACCAGGCTAAATGTGGCTCCAAAGTCTATTCCTGGTACTTGTGAAAAGCCTTGAGCAACCAATCGCGCTTTATATCTATTTTCTGATTGCTTTATGGTGTAAACCCATCTACATCCAATAGGTTTCCTGTCTTTAGGTCTGTTTACTAATTCCCAAACATTTCTACTTTGTATAGATTTAATTTCTTCTTCCATAGCAGTTACCCATTTTGAATATGATGAGGATCTTTATCTTTTATCTTGATAAGATCTCTATATACAACAGGTATTCCTTTTCTTCTGTTTTCTTGATCATTGAGTTTCAATGCTGCTTTTGATAAGAGAAATTTATCTCTTTTTGCTTGTACTTTCTTAGCCAAGCTTCATTATCAAATTCTAAATCATTAGATTCTGAATCTAATTTTGTATCCATAGTAACTGTCTTATCTAGATCAATATCTGGTATAGAAGGTTTCTTTATTATCTCAGGTAATAAGATTTTCTTTTCAAATCTAGGCATTGAGTTAAATCTGATTTAACATCTGATTTATTTGTTTCTACAGAAGTTATTTTCTTAGTATTCTTTTTATGAATAGGTCTAAGATCTTCTACAGTTAGTTCTGTTATATTAGAATCTGACGTTCTAATGTTTGGATGTTTTTTCTTTCCATACAAGTCTTCAGTAACTTTCTGAACTTGTTTGTCTATTTTATCATTTAGTTGTTTATCATTCTTAATTCTGTTTTGAATGACATCATTCCATTTCTTAAAGTTAAATTCAGCTTCAATTTAGCTGGATGTTTATCTCCATAAACATTATCTTTAATAACTTTAACTTTTGGAATCCTAGATGATTTTCGTGTTCCAAACTTTTGTTGTATGACAGCTCTTTCCTGTTCTCTAAATCAAATGGATTTCGAGCTTGTTCATCTGGATTAATAGACTGTTCTAGTATTGTAGATCTAGAAACTGGTTTATCATTACCAAGTCTATTTCTTTTAACTTCTTGAAGATCTAACTTCTTTCCAACACGTTTAACTCCTTTAAATAAATCTATATTCTTTCTATAGTTTATGTCAAGATTTGACTTAGGAAGTTGAAAAGGTGTTTCAATTAATGATTTACTTTTATTAAGAGTATTCTTAGATTTATTCAGATTTTCAATCTGTTTTCAAATTCTCTTATCTTAGCTAATTTTCATCATCTCTTTGTGATTTCTTATTTGAAGATGATTTCTTTAATGAAGGAGTATTAATAGCTTTTGTTTTCTTTATTAGTAAAATATTTAAAAGAATCATTAATTTCTTTCATTTTTTCGAAGTTGTCATTAATTCTTTTGATACTTGACTACTTCTAAAACCTTTTGTTTCAGGATCTTTTATATCTTCATCAAGATCACTTTTACTTTTATACATATCAGATATATTCAAATCTGATTCTGAATGTGAATCCTTCTTTGATCTATATGAATTACTTTTAGATATATTAGAATCATTATCACTTTCATCTGCTGAATATGATTTTGTGCTATGATATGAAGAATTACTGTCATGTAGATGATTGTCTAATTCCTTATTAGACTTATGATCATCTGAATCCGACGAATCATCATCATCTAAATTATTTGAATCATGAAATGATTTCCTTTTATCATTGATTGTAGTGTCATGATTATAATAATTCTTGTTTGATGGAATTGTTTAGATCTAAAGATGTGGGTATATCTTTATGAATAAGTTTATTTTGTTAATTTGGGAAATATGTTTTCGTCAAAGATGGCATGTGTAGCAAATGACTATAGTATTTTTATCATTCATGAACTTATATGATTTGCTTTCATATCCAATGAATATCATCGGTTCAGCTTCTTGGTGATAATTTATTCTTCTTCTTTTTTTACTATATAGACATATGCTAGACATCCAAATATCCTGAAGTTTAACATGTTTAGGTTTTTTGTTCATCATATTTTCATAAGGTGTTTTCCATTTCGTTTCTTCAATGGTGTACGATTATATATGTGGACTGCAGTATCAAATGCAAATGACCACCATGATTTAGGACAACCAGATTCTAATAAAAGTGTATGTGCTTTCTTTAGAATGGTTTCATTCAATCGTTCAGCTCTACCATTTTGTGATGAACATGTGGAGCACTTAGTTCATGTTTAATACCTTTTCTTGAAAATAGTTATTTAGCTTTTGATTTACAAACTCTCCCCTCGATCTGAACGCATACTTTTTACTTTTAAATTGAGTTGATTCTCAATATATATAATAATATGCTTTAATAGCAGTAAAAAGTATCAGCTTTAGATCGAAGTAATGCTACATAAGCAAAAGAAGAATATCATCTAAAATTAATAAAGCCATTTTTGTTTATGGTAAGACTGAATAGGTAATTCTATCAAGTCCATATGTATCAATTCTAGCAAGGTAGTTGCTCTATTAGTTGAAACGTGATATGGTTTGTTATCAAGTTTTCCCATGATACATGATTTACATATGCTTTCATATGTGGCTTATTAACTTTAGAACTATTTTTCAGTATTTCTGAACATATGACTTAACACGTTATCACTTGGATGTGCCATTCTTCGATGCCAAATAAAATAATCAATAGTTTTAGAACTATTATTTAATAACAAATGTTGTAAAGGTCTTTTAATCTCAGTAGATAACCAACTTATAGAGTTAGTTTCTAAAGGATATCCTGTCAATGTTATGTTTCCCTTGTGTATAATAGTTTGTGTTTTTGTGTGATATACTTCATAATTCATACTAGTAAGTTGTGGTACAGAGATAATTCTGTATGGCAACATTGGCATATAACATACGATCCAGTTTAGCATATGTTTTCCATGTCGGAAACATACTTGGCCTTGGCCTTCAATGAGTGTTTTCGCATTTTTGTCTGCAGTAGTAACTTTAACTGGTGTGATAAATTTCTTATATGACATAAAGTCATTTATAAATGGTGTACAAGTCTGGTAGCTCCAGAATCAATTACCCACTTATCATTCTTATTTAAGAGCATAATTTGTTCACTAGGAACCCTATATTCATAATTACTATATACACAATTGTATCTACTGTTATTCAAAGCTTGATCTGATGCGTTCAACACATCTACATTGGTAAGATTATCAAGCACTAAAACAGTATTAGATAAGTAATTTGAATGGTTTAAATTTGTCACATACCCAAATGGATCATCCTCATCAGATGGTCCTCCAGAGTTACTCTCAGGATTAGTTATATCCATATTTTCGACGTTAGTATTGATGTTTTCATCAATATATTCAATGCCACTGTTGTAACCATCATTTGCATCATTGTAGTGTTCCTCACTACTGTCTGATTGCGATTTAAGGTCCGGAACTGAACTATCATCAGTTTCTGCTATAGGTGAAAATGGAATTTGAGGCGTTAAGAAGATTCTTTTGAACTCTGTTCCTTCAGGAGAAAGTTCATAATCTACTACCTCATCTCGAAGATATTCCGGAGGATAAGCCAACATAGTATCTATGTAATGAAAACCTATTCTATCTAATAAATCATGATTAGATGTGTGTTCAGGTATCTCTTCCTCAATATTTCCTATAGTCTGAATTGGTTCATCAATCGTCATATTATTTGTAAAGTGAATAATGTTATGAGAATCTTTCTTATTCTCATGTTTATACTTATTCAACTCTGCAAGCAAAGCTTTATTCTTCAGCTTCTTATTATCACGATTCTGTGCATTCCGTTTCTTCTTATCATCTTTAGATAAAGAAGATGCATTTGCTTTGTTAGCAAATCTGTTATTGCTTTGACAAGGTGTGAACGATCATCTATTATTGAATCTGCCTCTAAAAGATCCTCCTCTAAACCTGTTGTTTGGAAATTGATTACTAGAGTGCTGATCATTCCAAGATGGTTAAGTGTTTGGATATTTGTTGATATTAGATCCAATGTTAGCAATTTGAACGGTTTGTCTGCCACTCCTTGCTTTTGATTGCATGAGATTCCATTCATTCTGAATCTTAGGAACTATCTTTGCTGACGTGAATTCGTCAATATTGCTATTAACAATATTAGTAACCAAAGTACTATATTGTTGATTCAAAGCATGTAAAATGAAGAATGTCAATACAAAGTCTGGAAGTTTGTATTTATCTTCAGTTCCTAGATCGGAAACAGCTTTCATCAATTTAGAGATAGCTATAATGGGATCTTGTCCTGGTTTCATAGACCAACTGAATATGTTTTTGTATAAAATGAAATATTTGGCTATTCCAGTTGTTCCAAAAACTTTATCCAATTCAGCAATAGTTTGAGCTGGAGTATCTTTAACGTAAGACCATAGATTAGTTGCTAATGCCATTTTAATAATAGCATTTGTCTTTGCAGAATTTTCATCCCAATCAAGTCTTTCATTATAAACAGATTTATACTTCAATTCCCAATGGGTTTTTTCTTCAATGCTAGATTTTTCCGTAGGTGGTGAAGGATAACCTTCTTTTTCTCTAGTTACGTATTTAGTGTATCCTTTCATGGCTAAGTATGCCATCAAAGTTTCTTTCCACTTTTTATAATCCATTACTCCATTAAACACAGTAACCATTTTTTCTAGCAATTCTTTATCGTCTTTTCCTCCACATAAATAATTTGCCAATCTATTTTTAGAGGAAACAAAATCATCTAGAGTCCACCAAGCAAGTCTAGACTTAAAATTCTCAGTGAAATGAAGATGATTAATGCCAGTACGTTCATAAGTAAAATGAATGTTTCTTCTCCAATGTTGAGGATATGAGACGATTTCAGATAATTTAGGATACATAGGCCAAACTTGTTCTTTATAGTATCTGGGTTGAAACAAAACCATATAACATAATCCATTCTTATTCCAGATAGGATGATTTTTAGTATGTTTTATGATATGTGTTTGTTTGTTAACCCTATATTTAACATTTATAAAGAACGGAAATGCAAGTTCTAATTCTTTTGCTTTAACGCTGAAATTAGATTGAATATTCTTATCAGATTTTGATTCAGTACCTGAACCTGATTTTAAGAATTTCCTATTCGATGAAGAACTTGGTTCTCTTATAGGTGCAATGTTCTTCTGCCATCTGATTTGTGGAGGTTGAAAATTGTGAACCCTTTTCTTTCATCAAAGATTTCTTGGTTTGGAAATATTGTTTTTCGGATAAACAATTTCTTCCAAATTTTCATCAATCCAATCGGATGCTTTATGTGGTTCATATCCCCAAGGTTTCTCATCATCATCTGATTTGTGTTCATCATTCCAACCATTATCCTGATTTGTATCATCAGCTTTCTGTTTCTCACAGATCCTTTGTAGACGTTTAATTAAACCAGCAATAATTTCTTTTGTATTTAATAATGTTGGTTCAGGGGAATTATTAATACGTCCTTGAGACTCTGGGAATTGTTGAACAATGTTTTCATTGTGGATGGTGAACACGGTTTCTTCTTCTTTCAAAAATGGATTACTCTTAGGATAATACATGTCGATGATATCATCAGGAACATATACAAAATTATCCAAGTTCGACGTATGAGTAAACTCATTTTGATGAAGTTTTTCATCAGATTTAACCATTGGAAAAATATTCTTAGTCTGATTTTCGTTCTCATTGGACTGTGACAAAAAATTCATAATTGGACCATTTTGGTCCGCATTTGTACAAGTATGATAACTACTAGGTACTATACCTGGTAGTCTATGCTGTCCTCGGAGACGACTGAGTTCACCGAACTCCCTGAGCTTCTCGATTTCGTCCTCGATCAGGACAACGGGCTTGAATCTTTCCGGAGCATCCGCTCCGGTCTCTCTCCTGCTACCAGGGATAAACTTTTCCCTGGGCGAATGTGACTGTATGGGGAGTGGCGTAACTCCCTCTTCTGAATGACTGGGGTTCTCACGACCCCTGAATATGTACGCTGTCACAGATATATCAGCTTTTGATTTAATTAGCTGATTTAGATCTGTTACCAAAGACACAAATTTGTCTTTTTCCAAGATCCGATCTAGCTCCCTAAGAGCTTCTTTCTCCTTCTTCTGAATTTCCGATGCATGAACGGCTTCATCATAATCTTGTTTGTCATGATAAATGACACCGTTATGAATCCAGATCGGATGTTCTCTGGCTAATCTTTTTCTGGCCAATTCTTGAGAAAGTTCTTTCGGATCATAAGGGTCATCAACCCTTCGGAGCGTCGTGTTGATAGTCTTCTTCAAAGACTCGTACTGTGGAGCAGGGCGGCCATCAAATCCCATATAGTGACACATCGGACCGAGATGCTGTGGAAATCCAGGGATGTCAGATAACTTTTCCCAACGTGTGATGATCTCGATCTCTTCATCATCTTCCTCAGCCCTGTCAAACTGATCTAACAAGATCAGATCTACTTTCTCGCTGATGGCCATGCCATCTTCTGATCTATATTTGACACCTAGGATATGCGGTTTATTGCCGATGTCCCTGACTTCCTCAGTCAGGAAACAATCGAGAATGAAACCAAATGTGTCAATACGAGGGGCAAAAGAAATTTGATATGCGGGAAGATTGTAAGATCTGATCGCTGGATATAATTCCCTGACCTCAGGGGTATCTTTGATATTATTGTATCCGGCCAAAGAATGCCCCAGATGGACGAGGCGAGCAAGGCGAACATATGGATCACATGATGCCATATCATCTGCGTCATATTTGTTCATGATATTAATAACGTCCTCCTTGGTCAAGTTTCGGGTCCTAATCAGGACCCGAGCTAAAATGCCCTGATTGATGTAATTTTCGTAGCCGATAGCTCCATCAAGATAGACATGATAGTCCATTTGAGTGCAGAGAGGACCGATTTGGTAAATGCGTGACATTTCGATTTGTTTCTAAAAATAAAAATATATTAGCCTAATTCTTATTTCCCGAATGATACATGAGAAAAAGAGTGCTTATCAGGCTGTGCTATTTTTGAAACAATACCTCATGGACTTGTCTGGCAACGCAAACGACTCATTGGGGTTATATGGATGTTGTTATGCCAATCTCGTACCAGGGCTCCTTCAAATTCCCTGCGTACAAACTAGTATGTATGTATGTATGTGTGTATGTATCTGTGTAAGTGACATCCTCGGACGTCCTAATCTAGTTGGGGTGCTATTCATCTGCCCAACAATAGTCTGCGTGTACGACGAAAGTTCGCCTCAGCACGACCTTTATACGAATATTAAATAATTAAATAGAGAAAACCGACGAAAACGGTTATTATGATATATGCATTAATGTAACGGCCAATTGGGGTGCGTGAAGCCTTTACAGGGGATCGGCCCTGTTATCCGCATAAAGCGGCCCAAAATCCGTGTCTTTTTTGGTAGTGGTGTGACAAAACCACAACATGATTAAAGACCTGCCGGTCCTGGGAAAGTTTTGATTTCGTTGTCTTCCAACAACGCACGACTCCGATGCGTGCCACCAGATATTTAATCTATCTTCCCAGATAGTCTGTCACAAGGGTGACAGAAATGGTATCCCTGCTACCATTAAGCGACTATTTATCCCATAGTTGGGTTAGCATTCATTCGTAGGCGTGAGAGAAATGTCAACACAGATCACACAAATATCTTATCAGCTATAGATCCCATCGGTCATGATAGAGGGCCATCAGCCATATCTATGATTCCGATATTTTGAGATCTCATCAGCTGATCTGATCACACACTTAAACTATTTATAATACACTGTAGACTATACCCTTCTAGACATACAACGCCCAACCCTTTGAGCGTTTGAAGGCAGTTGCCGGGGCCCATAACCTATTGAATCAAGGACAGCAGTGCAGCTAATTAAACTAAGTAAGGATTCAATTACTTACATTGTTAGTTTGTTACTGCCTTAGTAAAAGTACTAATGTTTAGTTGTAAAACTGAGGGGATAGTCGCTCAGAACGCCCTCCTTATATGCATTTCAGAAACCCTAACCTAAGTACAGTGTAATCTACCTATTACATAATATCGGTTCCTAAAACGAGTCATTCTGAGTCTTCATCTATTTATATTCCTTCTATGATGTTCTATATGACACCATTTCCTTCTTATATGACGTTGTATGAGTCATATGACTCAGTGTGAGTAATCATGAGTCATAATCATGAGTCATTGTGACTCCAAATGAGTCATAAGTATGAGTCATTATGACTAATCATGAGTCATAATTATGAGTCATTATTGTGAGTCATAATTGTGAGTCATAAGTCACATGACTAATATTATGTAAGCTATTTATGATTAAATATGAAACACTTAATTAATAGTTATTCAATCTTATCTAATTAGATAAGATATAGATTAGATATAGATTAGATAAAATGTTCATTACATTAGTTATTGTAATGAATGTAACTAATCTAATGTAACTATTATAATAACTGTACATTGGGAGTAGTACTCAACAGTGTAACTTGTAACATGTGACAATTTGAAATCCATGACAGTCCATACTTTTGCATCATCCAGGCTGTTCTACATCGAAGCTTGCAAAGGTATAGTTCATCCACAATTACATTTAGTTGCTAAACCTTCCACCAAGGGTGGAAATCAGAAAGACTACATAGCAATACATTAGAATCTTTGAACATACGCAGTGGCCGAAAAAACAAAAAAGCACGGAGCGGTGGGTGTCCAGCAGATCACACAGTCTGGTATTGATGCCAATCCCTACAAGGTTTCTGTGAGCTCGCGTGACAAGCGTTTGCGCATTGAAGAGGTACGATTCGACCACAGGTCGACATGACAAGATCGGGTCCACCAGCGTACATGTACCTCAAACGAGATATTAGTAAGACTCAACCCCGCAGCGCGCGCCCATGCCAGTTCTGATACAAACTCTGTCTCACAGGCTCCTCGTAAGATGGTCACCGTATCCGTGTTCTTGCGGCAACAGGGCCTATTGCTCCATGAACTACGCTTTAGATCGGTGCGAATAGTGTCCAGCTGACACACGAGGTGATATATTCAGCGAAGATCCGTCTCCCAGAGAGACCGGGTGCGGAAGTGTCGTACTCGGGGAAGACGCAGCGCGAGGGAGCATTACTCCATACCAAAACCTACTCTAATTGGAGCAGGGTACTACGGACCTGTCAAAGCCAACGGTGCGCACTTGTGTTCAGGGCGAGTCTGTCTCGCGAACAATGACTTATCGTGCTACTCATTTGCAGGTGGCAGTCTGGAGGCGCGAGTGTGCCAACATCGATGAGCCACTGGTGTGTGCCCTTTGGGAGGCCTTGTCTGGATCGGTCTCATACACCATTTGGATCGCCCTTCTAGGCAGGTTGATCGTGCGTTTGTAGCGGCTCAGCTTCAGCACTCCAGTCCTGTGCAGCTCGTCGAGTCCAACGTATGGCAAACTCTGGGAGTTAAGGTCGTCCAGCCCAAAGTATAGAGGGCCGATGTACGCGTACGCGAGATGTCGAGCGCCATGAGAATTTCCAGGATGGCAGTAATCTATTCGGACGATCAGGCGATGCCACTATGCTATGTCATTACGGAGTCGATCACTGTTCGTGAGTACTCCCTTGGGCTGGAACTTGGTCTGGAGTTTCTATCAAGTAAGCCATATTCTCCGCACTGCCCCAAATAATGCAAGTAACATTGTCAACGGCTCAGAGCCGACGATCCTAGTTTTTATGGGCGGAAGACCACATCTTGGATACAAGCACATAAGTCCTGTCAATAGCAAGTTTAGTGGATCAATTTTGACGTTGACGCAACAAGCCAGCCATCTAATCCGAAGAGCTAGAAGGCCTGCCATCAGATCTCCGAACATTTTTGCGAAGATTAAATTTTGGCATCGTGCACAGCTCATATTGGCTGAGCTTGTCTTTAGACGTCAGTCCTTCTAATAAGCTGATAAGCGATCAACAACGCGGAAATGGATATCATGTCCGACCGCCAGTTTCATCCCCATGGAGAGTCTTTATATTCTATCGCCGCATTAACAACAGCATACAACAACATCAAGAAGTACAGCAGATGACGGCATACTGGCTCTCAGGCATCAGATCCAATAGCTCGCATCATGATTTACCTACGTCCTTAACACGCGGTGGGGCTTCGCTATAGTTTGAGCTACACCTCCTTCATTTATCATACTTTACCAAGTGAAGAGTCACCTTGCTCCACTATGGGTCTAGAGCAAAGTCATTGTGGTCGACGATCAACGGGGATGATGATATTGATGTAACGATAACGGGAGAATGTGCCAGAACAGAAGTTTGCTATTCAGCGCTCGCTATTTGTTTCCTATGCTCACGGATCTTCCGAACTAGTTGTGTCTCAAACTGTCAATTCGGATATAAGACGGTGAAGATCTCGTAACTGCCCAAAGCATTGTTGGTTAGTATCATTGGCTATAGTTATCTCCATAAATTGATCTCAGGCGGCAGTGGCGGTCCTTTTTGGTTCAATGTTTTAGGAGATTATAGTGTGTCAATTGCCATGACTCAATTTCTATCTAAGGCGATCATGACATGGTTATTGAATTCACTATCCGGAGCTGCTGATCAGGGCAACATGAATGGTGGGTGACGCAACGACGTAGCTCATGGGAAACGAAGTAGCGTTTCAGATGTTTGTACATATTCACAGCTGAGACGGTCCTCTTCGGATACATGCTCATCATTCGAAGTATCTCGGACGGGTCAAGTAGCGTCACGAAACGACCAGGCTTTATTCCCTACTCATGAAAAGTTGGAAAGAAAAATAGCGCAGTCACCAACCGATGTCATCATGGTCAGGGTGAGACGATCTCTTTTTTTATTTGAATGCTAGTACTCACGCGTGTATTGTGCATGGGTAAAGCATTGCGGCAGAGACTGAAATATGGGGTTAGATAGCTTCAATGTAAACCAGTGATTCTCATACGGGTCGGGCGATCTCCGAAGCGGTTGAATACAACACGACTCTAGTCCCTGTCTCTTCGTTGACAAGGAACA
The DNA here is from genome assembly GCA_023014475.1 of Amanita pallidorosea. Taxonomy (NCBI): domain Eukaryota; kingdom Fungi; phylum Basidiomycota; class Agaricomycetes; order Agaricales; family Amanitaceae; genus Amanita; species Amanita pallidorosea. The sequence continues at coordinate 315,076 of JAEBUS010000057.1, forward strand.
GATCCTTAGCAGTTGTGCTGCCTCCTGGGTTATCGCCGTCTTTCCTTGAGAGGGATCGACGAATCTGCACTGGCAGAACAGAAAATGCTTGGATACGTCTAGAAAAGCCCAGAGGATCTTCTGATCGTCGGATACAATTAGAACGTAATAAGTGGTGGCAGGTGGGAAGTAGATCATACCCTATTTTGATACCCCGAATTAAGGTCGGATCGACATTGAGAATGGGTACCAGATTCTTATCACTGCATTTGTTGTGAAGTGACGATAAATTGGCTACACAAGTCCAAATCAAGACTGCCATCACGATCTTCGCACCTGAACAGATTCCAGTCGCTCCACGATTTGTGAGACCTGTACATAAGAAAGATGCGGGACGAGGCTCGGCCATGGACCTTGGGATTCTTTTCCGGTGCTAGTGGTAACCATCAAAACTGCTAAGACGGCGGCTTCGGAAAGGCTGCTCACTGACTCGGTGTTGCACATTGATGCATCAAGGCGACAATCATCGCATCGTGGCCGTCCGTGGCAGGTTCAGACTCCGCGAAACCCGCAACTGTTTTGAATTTCAGCCTTGGGTTTCCCAGGTTCTTGACCTTGGCCAGCGATGGATGACAGCAGCCGTGTGTGGCCTTTGCCAACTATTTTTGCAAAGGGCTGTACATCCTCCACACTGCACGCGTACTGTAAAAATTTCCGGAATGTCCGATCGACGAGTCATCGACTCACTTGATCCGACGGCATGCAGCCATAATACACTGCTTAGCTGCAGAGGATAGTAGCTATACTATAGCTAGCGTTTGATTGACAAGGGGTTCTGAGGAGATGACGAATACTTCCTGGCAAAGGAGCATCACTCGATTTTCTTTACGCCGTCCACTCACTGCCCATGCGATGCCTGAGACTTTGATTAAAAACTTGAAGCACCTTTCAGTCCGCCGCACCCTCGGACGGAACTGCCTCGGATCGCACGTTTCAACTTTGTAAGAATCCTCCTATAACAGGACCCGGGACAGTCACGTCCACGCACGCACGGGAGGTGAGTCGGATCCACCGGACAGCACTGGTATCAATGAAGGCTTGGAGTAGATGCCCGTGATGAGCCACATTGCTGGGCTCGCCAACCTTGGCATGAGAAAGGTTTCTTGTTTTCACGCACAAGTGCTTGCCCTCGGCGGCATATTTTAGGGATAGGTAATTCACATGCAGAATGAACGGCTGATAGTGTTGTCCGTTATTCGTCGCCTGTCCATGTGTATATTCCCATGCATGGCGTGGCATGGCGCGCGTGAAAAATGGTAGCAATAATAACATAACCAGTATGCCCGTTTACAGACAAAGCATGGCAGGACTATTATTATGAAGGCATGAAGAAGTACTAAAGTACTAATCTAGCTCGTCTCCTATTTTTACGATCAATTCTGCTCGTGAGTCGTCATGAAACAGGAACCGTGATTGACTATATTCGTTTTTTGTTCACGCTTTCCCATAAATAGTCCGTCGGCGAACTCACGGTTGTATAATTGTTGATTGTCGAATTGCTATTGTGTGACATTATTGTGAATGTCAATTAAGGTAGGCAAAAAAAAAAGGTGCTAATGAGGTCCGGGAAATTTGTCAAAATATGGATACAGTAGTGTCAAATAAGTAAAACAATGGTTTGCAAAGCGAGATTACCAATGGTTAACGGAACGCTCATCCTTGAGTGTAGGCTGATCTGATAAAGTCCGCGCAGCACTAAATGCAGGTCTTAATGCAGTTGAAACGCTAGTGTCCGTCACGGAAGAACGGAGATATGGTGCTGAAGGGCTATACTTGTGTTCGCAGAGTGGAGTGGCAGGAGGCGAGGAAGAGATAGACATGGGCGTAGATGCTCGGAGATGTGATTCCCGATTGTGAAAGAAAACCTCCGTCTGCGAGGCGTGACCTCCGTTCATGAAGGAGTCACCAGCCCCAAGAGGCCCTGACCGGGTCGAGTATCGAGGATCATCGTGATAATGCGAGTAGCCCAACGGAGAATGGTTTTCGTCCTCTGATTCGTCACTGATGCTCGAGTCAGGTGTCGGGGAGATGAAATTGTGATGGTCCAGAGGCTGTATCGACGAGCAACTGCTGCTTACAAAGACAAGATCAGTCTCTTGGGCTCGTCGCCTACGCCTACGGGGGTCTATAGGCTGAGCTCGCGACAAACCGGGAGAGGTGTGGTTGCGATAATGCCGCCTCATGTTGGAATTAACGTTAAACTCTCTACCGCAGTTGGGCCATGGACATCTGAATGCTGTACGTAACAGATGAGTCGAGATGAATCAAGAGAAAGTCAAGTAGTAACTTACGCGTGGCGCCAGTGTGCGTGTTGACATGGATTCTAAGACTGCTAGGACGATTAAACCGCTTGGAACACGTTGGACAAATGTGCTTTTTGCCGGCCGCGCCACCTGACACTTCGCCGTCGTCACTGGCGGCATCCATGACATCGGAAATGCGGCTATCGCCAGGCCTGCTGGAACCTGACGTAGACGCAAGTCCGGGTGTCTCTTCGACTGGGAAAGAGATGGTTGCATAGGACTGCGTGGGATCGGAACCCCTCCTGCTGCGCTCAAAGACCGGCATGTGACCATCCGGTGCCACATCACTTGAACTCCGCTGGCGTTGGTGCATAGCCAAGTGGCTCGCAACGGGTGCTGGTGGCACGGAGACCCTGAAGGTGGGCGTCAAACCGTTGGCCATCCCGAGGCGCGACACTTGCCCAGGGTTCGTATTTTTATGGGGATATGATGCACTTGTTAGGATGTGCTCTAGTGACGAGTTGGAGGGATCTGATCGAAGAACGTTATAAGAGCAGTTGGACGAACTGGTGTGCTTTGCACCGTCAGATGAATGGACGGCGTGCAGCGGAGGAGACTTAGTAGCCGCGTCATGGGATCGAGATCGAGGATCCCTTGACGTTACCATAGGCATGATAGACGGCGATCGCAACATGTGGGGACTCGGTGGCAAGCCTGAGCTAGAAGCGAAGGGCCTTATGGCGACGTCATTTCCAGGAGTCGCAGGAGGGAGCCTGGATGGGCCGGCGAGGGAAGTTATGTCCAATGGCCTCGCGGGTCGATTTGGAATAGGCTATAGATGGACGGTCAATGGAGATTAAAGGGTGTTCATGGGACAGTTACTTACAGATTGCAACGGTCGCTGAGGCATGAGGTTGGAGTGATTTAGAGGGACATGGGCCAAGTGCTCTATGGAAAAATGGTGTTGAGCGGCTGTTGGAAAAGAAAGCTGTGGAGGAAGGGGGGACGAACCTGGGAACATTTCATGGATACTGGGCAGGGATATGCCCTTGGAGGCGGGAGTGGGATGCATAGCTAACATGTAGATGGCGGGGGGAAGGAGTCGCGTAGGAGGAGAATATATAGCGGAAAGGACGGGGGAAAGGGAGATCAGAAGTAGGGAGTTTATATAGAAAGAGAGAGGAAGAAGGAGGTCATCAGTCTAGAAACCGAGAGGCAAACGGGTAAGAAGGAGAATCACAGGAAGAGAGGCGCTGATAGCGCTGGGGAGGCAGCGCTGATGGGATGGCCTCGGGTTTAGCGTGAGGAGAGGCTGGGAGCGTTCCGCAGAATCGGAGGAAGAAAAGCAGGCGTTTCATGCAGACAGCAACAGACCTTTTTAGGCGACGGCACGTAAGGGACGCCGTGGCCCATCCCCCAATCAGGTAACCAACGAGGATTGGCGCCTCGCTCTTGACGTTATCGAAGTGCGGCCCATTCCTCCGCATCCAAATCCTGCTTTCCGAGGACTCTCTCTGCCTCCTCAGCACAGCCAACTGTCCCAGGATCTGCAGGAGCCGCCAGCTGAGCCGCCTCGGCACCATGCCCCATTAGGCTCTGGAAGATCAGTACGAGAACCATTCCGGCTCGTCTGCAGCGCGGAACCAAATGCATCCGATTTGGAAAAACATTTTACCACGGGTCGCCCTGCCCTGCCTCCCAGGCCTGCAACGTGTTCCACATCCAAAGAGATCTGCGAACGCACACCGCTCCTTCCTTGCTTAGCGGACCAACCGCACTCTTGCCATGCCCTTTGCGATTACTCTAATTCCTCTTTGGGCTCATCCTCCTCGGCATCTAAACTGTTATCCGTCCATTACTGCCTTCTCATGACTCATCCGCCGATCAACTCGTCTTCTGTACTTTATTGCCGGCCTTTATCACTAAACCACAGCCATATATGCCTCTTGAATGACTTTATTCATACAGCTTTCCATTCTTGGGGCTATAACCCAACACACCATGTACTTTTTTTCTTTACGCAATAAGATGCTTACCAGAAACCACTGATCATTCTTCCTCAACAGGCATGCGCCCTTCTTCCTTTTATTACCATCAACGGCTCACCCCTTGGTCACCGAACCCTCCATCTAGTCCACAAATGCTAGTGAGCCCAGTTGCTGCTGTATGGAAGAATCCCGGCGACTTAGCTCCGATGTAGCCCAAATGGACTGCACAGCACAAGCTTCAGAATTCCTGCATGCGATCGTGATTCTTTTTGACGCTGGTCATCCTACTATATACATGGGAATACCCATGACTGGTTGCCGAAACAAGCCGGTTTCGCGTCGATGCCAGCTCGTCCTGCCCTCCCCCCTCATTTCGATATGCGCCGACTATGCAATCCTTAGGTTCCCATCGTGCCCGACTGTGTGTCAGTTTTGATTATCATCAGTGATCCCCGTCGTACCATTGGTACCGCAGCTGTACCCATTGCTGTGACCTCAATGACTAAACAATCAGAGACAATCAGACACATCTTGCGCTCGACATGATTAGCGGATAGACGCCATAAATAGCGATGTCCCTATATGGAGACTTTTTTTTCTGATGCAGTGACGGTAAATGTCAGAGTGGCCGACAATCAGTAACTTCGGCGTCTGAATCGTACCTTGTGCACGCTCTCAGCAAAAGGCTGTATACTTATTTGCTCTCTCTCACTAGGAAATCTATCAGCATGGGTTAGCGGTGCCGATAAGCGACGTGGTTATCCCCCAAACTCGGGTTTCTGGGTTACCGTGCCACGGCTTCTATTCCTGAAATATTGAATGACAGATTAGTGCAATAAAATAAAATAAAAAGGTAAGCATGAATGACAATAGAGTCAAAAAGTCCGATTTGCACGCTTCTAAGCCACTTTACTCTGTAACATGTCCAGTTTTATGCAACTTGCTGACACGGCGGGTGAAACAAGCGAGGCACACAAGCAGGGTCGACGTGGGTAAATTATGACAATTATGAGCAACTAATTGTGAGGGATTCGCAGTCCCTGTATCCCATCAGTTCGGCGGTCAGTGATCAGCAGCTTAGTTTGGCTATCCGCGACCATTATTATATAACTCACTATTCCGGCAGCATCCTGTTTCATCGCTGATATCCCCAAGTTTCAAGTTGAACCGCCAAATATCTGTACACGATCAAAGGTCAATTGACAGACGATCATGACTAGGGGTGATAATAGTTGACATCTGGACCCGAGACAGAACGTACAACGTATAAATTCCGTTTGTGAAGCCGTCAAGCCCGGGCATCACATGGGCCCATTCCAATTGGATTTGGCGGTGACTCGATTAGATGAAATCGGTTGGCTGTTTTAATTTTGTCTCTCACAGCTCTGACGACGAAACCTGCGACAATAAAAAAAGGACACATGCGAAAATCCATAATGCCGGGATAGGCATTCGAGTCCTCTTTACGCACGGTTTTTTTTTCCTTTTCAATTACTATGGCAGGGTAACATTTGTCCATCTACCCCAAGCTGTCTTGATGCAGTAAGGAATGGATAAACGACGAGAACGAGTCGCATATTTCATTGGGGGGTGCCACCCCTTGCCTCGTTTCATCGCCCTGACGGTACTTGCCAGTGCGAACTGAATTAGTGCAATAGTTGATACCGATCAGCATGCATGCAGGTTTGACAGCCTGGCTGCGTACCAAGTACCCTCCATAAGCCGAGCTCCAAAGCACCTTCTCCCAAATCACTTTCGACATCATCCCCAATGATAGCAACGGCTCCCTCGCGACTGTTAACCTCATTTCCCAAATCGCCTATCACCATTTCAAAAAAAGACTTTGTAGGTTTTCCCACAATATGCGCTTGGACGCCCGCAGCATATTCTAGGGCTGTCACGAACGGACCGGCACCCAGAGATAGGCGACCGTCATGGATATATCTGGCCTTGTTCGTTGCTATCAAAGAAATTTTGGGGCGATGATTTGACAGGCTATTCTCCTCTATAGCGCCAGTGAATCGGTCTCGGCCTTCTCCAACAAGCACGCGAAACGCGGCGTTCAAGTTGCCATAAGTAAAAATCGACGGTGCAAGTCCGACCACGACGGAGTCATAATTGGCCATCTCGTCATCCTCGGGAGGAAAATCTTCAAGTTCTTCGCGGGCTGACGGAGAAAGCAAAAGAAAAGGCCTAGAATTATTATTATTATTATTATTATTTTCGATTATTCCAAATCTCTGCTGATCCCAAAGATGTACGTCACCTTGAACGTCCTAATTGTTTCAGTGCCTGCTTCACCGCCCCGATACTTGTCCAAAGCTCCTTGATACCTTGTTTCTCGTCACGGATATCGAAACCTTGCGCATTCATACGCGCAAGGAGGGAATGGGTAGATTCCTTGCTCGTGTTGCTGCACAGGCGGAAAGGAATCCCGGCTGAGCGGAGCTCCTTCAAGGCCTGCACTGCACCCGGCGTGGATGAGGCTCCGACTTGCAATGTTCCGGAAACGTCAATGAGCAACGCGCGTAAAACGGGCCGTTGCATGGCTCTGGCTGGATGGCGTTATTTCATGCCAGCATTTGGCAATGATCTGACGCGCTGTGCTCGGGCTGTTTATTATAGACGGAAGTGCCAAACATGGCATGCCATTACGCCATACGTTCATGGCACTGCCATGTACGGGAGTGCGGCGAGGTGGTCTAGGCTTGCACTCAAGCTACTCAAGGTGGTCGATCGTTGATCTGCGAAAGCTGATGCGCTGACGCTCCACGGACATTCTCATCGGCAACAACTAAGAGTCGATCCGCGACTTTAATCATTGGACCCCGTATTCACGTATGTTCTTCGCATGCGTCTTTGAATCATGGCCTGGGCAACCGTGGACTCAAATCTAGAGTCGATCATCCCATCAGATTAGGGGGGAGGGGTCCTTTTTCTTCCATTGTTCTTGATCCTCAACGATCTTATGACACTGATTTATGGCCGACGTTCGATGTATCCATCTCTAGGTTGTCATCTAGGCTGGAAGCCCACCGAGCCCAGAGTACTACATTAATGCTCCTGTCGATGGACGACATCCAACCCGACGTTGGCTTATTATGAACCTATTCGTTCTTTGGATCGCAAATCATGACCGCGGAGTTTGTGGCTTACATGGCAAGCAACCTTACAAACCACACGTGTCAAGAACGACGTCAACGCAGCACACTCTCTCTCTACCCACGACCATAGCGGCTCTTGGAGTAATGTATGCATCGTCACCTTTTCTAATGGGTTCTGATGATATTTTTAAACCAGAAGGCGCGCAATAATGGACCAATTTGTTTAAAAGCCGGGTGTTCTCTGAACTATTACATGGTTGGCGCTAACGGATTATTAAACTTGTTTTTGTGTTGAAAACGCGGAATTAATCCTGGAAGTAAGGAACACATGAAATCACCGTCACCATCGTGGAACTAACTTTCAGGTTGAACAGGGGTTTTCAATAACCGAGATGAGTTATCGGGGAATCGCGTTAAACTTTTGATGCTTTCAAGGACATGTGGATGATATACACTTCTGGGTTGAAGTTAGGCGGAGAACCCACTTGAAGACCGAGTCAGTGAAATCGACGATGCGCCGCGGAGCGCACATGTTCAATGTTTGTATCACGAATCATTACGTTTCATGGAGTTGCCCGTATTTGTCAGTCGTTACCAGCGCTGCGTTAAACTTTTATAAGTACATGTCAATAGTCCCGTACCGCAATCCCGGAGCCAATTTAAAAACAAAGCGACTTGTGCCGTTCTATCCCCTGGCAGTACAACTCGGAAGCTATGGGGGACCGATCCCGAACTTGTCTTTGCCTCTTTTGAACGTTACGGCAATTTATGCTTACAATGACGAACCAGCCGAGTGAACTGGCTCTGCCCTTGTTCGCATGATGTCATCGCCTACGATCTGCACTGTTGTCAGCGTGTCAACAATGACGTCGGCATCCAAAGCTCATGTCAGTCAGTTGAACTCGGATTCATTCCGGTTCAGCTCAGGACACGTGTGCCGGGCGAATTTTCAGGACATGTTTCGCTTATTTGTGCCAACGGTAATGAATCTAGCAAAACGCGTCTCATGCATGTGTAGTTATTGGGTACACGTCATCCTCGGCCAGATGACTATGCTTTAATGCGGATCTTAATGACCCATATGAAGGTGAAGCGTTCCCACTCGGATCCCGTCGTTTTGGTGAAAAAGACACCGCGGTAAGTGTTTGTCATGACTAACGGCCGGCCCTTGTACTACTACTAACTCTCTCAAGTCGCCTTGCTTGAGATTCGGACATCAGCCATAATATTCAGTCACCTAGATCATGTCCTTACCGGGCACGCTAAGGAATTCGCAATTGCCTTTAATGGTCAAATTAGTAACTGCTGGTCGAATCGGACAAGACTACCATAATATTTCCATGAATCAGCGACGTGAAGAAATATTGACCTATCATGATATTCCCCGCATGTCATCGCCACAGAAAGTGAAATCATTGGAGGTTCATTGGTGTACAGGTATACTGATGATCAAACTTGATGTACACTAGTAGTGACCCGGCGCAGCTCCGCCGGCACTGATTGGTAAAACGACACAAGTTCTCTCCAAATGAGTCAATCACCACCCCGGACACTTGGAGATGGAACATTCACAATCTGGATACCACTCAGTGCTGTGCGAAGAATTTTGTGCCTGATGATGCTTACCGTTTAAGCACTGACTGCGATCCGTAGTCATATGCAAATTTTATGCATCATCATCATCGTGTCCTCGCTTAGCATTGCTGCGAGCCTAATCGAATAGATCATTCACAAAGAAATGACAGTAGTAAGAGGGAGTCACATTATGAATATTGTCTTGGTCGAGCTACTTGAACTTGTGTGCTTACTAAGATACGCCGCTCGACTGCTCATGCATAAAAAAGTCATTTCAAGTCCACGCTAACTGAAAAACACACTGACCGTCTGCTTATCGATTTCTTGATTAATTTAGCCCCCCGTGCTGGCAGTTGAATGGCAAGACTTTTGCAACCGAAAGAGTAGCCTCAATACCTGGGATAGAATAAATTATCGGATACGGCAGAAAAGTACATGGAAGGCGCGGCCTAAGGATACGGATGGGGAAATGGTTGATCGGTAGTGGATGGAACCCAATCGCTGTAGCTGCTGTGTTCGAAAGCATTGAATATTGAACCCTCGTCATACTGCGTAATTTAGCCTAATCGGGCATTCCGTCCGCTGTAATTCGAGTTTTCTCAGCGTGCAAAAATGAGCTGAGATGAAATGGGAACCCAGGTTACAACTGAGCTGACTCGGGAAGGAGAAAATGAATGAGCGATATACATAACACAGTTAGTCAGACAGCGGCCACGGCGCTGTAGCGGATCTTGACACGATTGAAAAGAAACTGAGCGAGAGGTAGTGTTTTCTCGGATAAGCAACGTCCTCTTTCCCATGCCAGAGCGGTCAGAGCGGTATCGCTCCCAAGCCAACTTAGCGGTAGTAGCGCCTGCCATGGTGAGGCGAAGTTGGTAATTTGTCCATAGAAAGGTGACAGCGCGGCGCGGATTTAAGCTGATAGTCGAACCGAGTCTAAAAGTCGTCTGAGTCTTTGACTGCTATCGCTGGTGAAACCTTTCTACTCACGCTGATAGCGCGAAAAAGGCAAAATTGAAAGTTGTACTGTCAAATGCGTGGCATCTACTGGTATGCGAGATAGCTGGCGCAAATGGGAGTAATTTTAGAATGTCAAAGGATGAGAAAGAACGTACTCGCTACGCCCAAGACTCGGTACAAGTCACATAAAGGACGCGGTGGTTCACAGTACAAGATTGTACAGGCGGTCGTAGCGCAGAGTCATAAATAACAGTCGTAGCGAAGAGAAAGAGGGCTATCCGCGGGCGTTCTCTTGGATGTCATCTCCGGCATCGATTAGTCTTCACGGCAGTTAGTTTTTTGTTTTGATAATATCTTGACCGGTAACCATCAGTAACCATCAGTCAGCTTTATCGCTGGCCAATCGTAGCGAGGAGCGTCGTAATCTATCAAAGGTGAGTTGATTGTTTTCGTGGGATACAGATTATGTTGCTGGTATGGATCGAACCTTAATCACAGACAGACAGTTGAACGGCATTCTCTGATGAATAATTCAACTGTATAACTATAACAGTACACTGAAATGAATGGGTGAAGCACGCCTTGATACAAGATATGAAAGAGATGACTTGCATCGTGTCCGTACGAGAATGCCATGACATGCAAGATAGAACAACACAGATAACACCGCGCCCACCCCAATTTTACCCGAAATGGAATTTAAACTGTCCGGCATTCCCCCCTCCGGCGGCACCCTGGAAGAATTGGGAAAAGGGATGCTGGGCGCCGAAGCCTGTGCCCTGGAAGCCGTGGAAGCTGTACGGAGAACCCCCGAATCCTGGTCCACCCTGGCCCGCCATGGGGTCATTGGGATCTTCACCTGAGTCGAAGAGGGCACGGAGTTCTGGGTTGGACAGAACTTCATACGCCTCGTTCAGAGCTGCCATCTTGGCTACCGAACCACCTTTGTCTGGGTGTGCTGATTTGGCCGCTCTTCGGCTAGAAAAGGCGGTTAACGTCTCACAAGCGTCGGATGACTAATCGACTCACAATGCCTTCTTGATTGTCTTCTCATCCGCATCCCGTGACACGCCTAGCACTTTGTAGTAGTCCTTCTGTTTGCTCTGCTTCACCATCTTTTGCGCTTTAAGTAGCCGCTGTTGGGTCTTCCTGTCACTCCGTCCACTAGCCTCAAATGCTTTCTCGAGTAATCTTGCAGCATCCTCCCAAGCTTTGCCATCGTCACCGCCACCGGATATAGTCAACAAGAATTCTGCACGACCAACGAGGCCATCCACGTCTTCACTACAGCCCTCCAGTCCCAACAATTCTTCACACCATTTGCCCATGTTCTTGCGGGCGTCCAAGTCAGACCTGGACGAATCGGCTATATTGGTATATGCCCTACATAGGGAGCGAACCAGAGTTTGACGAAGCGGAGAGTATTTGGAGGCGTCAGGTAAATGTATCTTGAGTGTTTTCTTGGTACTCTCGGTTGGTGGGGGAAGGAGATCCTCCTTCTTTGTATTTTCCCGAAGGGCGTCTTCAAAGCGGCCAAGAAGATTGTTATTTTTTCCCGATGCGGTCAAAAGGCTAACAATGCCGCGCCAATCTTGGGCAGTTATGAGCTCTTCTAATGTTGTAAATGATCGGTCGAGAGCTTTTGCTGTACGTCGGAGACCCAGGCACAATTTTGAGTCTGGGTCATAATGGAGGCATTGTTTCAGTGTATTTTGTGAAGCCGGAGAGGATGGTAATAGGAAATACGACAGGCGGAATATACGAGATAGAAGAGATGTTGAAGGTGGGAGCAAATGAGAGAGTCGTCTAGGTACCCCATGGTTAGAACGGAGAAAGACGGGGACAGAACGAACTTACGTCAAATCCGCAACCGCGCTCTCGATGTCGTTCGCAGCTAGGGCACACTCGGCACGCCATTGGCGGAGCTCTATCGAGTGGCTAGATTCCCGAATGACAGAAGACGTTGTCTCCACACAAGCGTTCCAGAGCTGTGCCCTGCGCTCCTTCTCCGCTTTTTCCCGCAACCGCTGCCCCTGCTCAATCACGCCCTCGAGCTCTTCCACATCCCGGGATATATTCTGACCCTTTGAAGCCCTGTACGCATCAAGAGCCCTTCGTGCAGGCCCAAAGTTACCATCTCTTGTGTGTATTCGTGCTTTCATGAGGTATGCAAGGTCGAATGTATCAGAAGTGAGGGATAGAACCTTGTCAAAGTCGTCTAGGGCCGATGTATGTTTTGACATCGACATGTACGCCGTTGCACGCTTGTAATAAAGAAGATAATCCACAGGAGACTGTTCAATGGCCTCGGAGTAGAGCTTCGCTGCATCATTGAACTGGCCTGCAGTGAGCAAGGTATTTGCCTTGTTGATCAGAGGCACCAAGCCTGGTGGATACAGGCCTCCTGCATCGTCCGCATGTACAGTCGGGACGAGCACGGCTGCAACAAGGACGAGCAGCGTCGAGAGGAGGCGCATAGTTGGGGTCGCTGAATTAGGTAATTCTGAATTGAACAACACATGCAGGGTGCTGGGACACGTTTCATTCACACGATCAGATGATTTTACAACACAGCCACAAAGATGAATAAGAATAAGTTCTGTACCGCAAATTTACGCAGGTCCATCTCCTTCGTTGGAGTTTCCAACATAATCGAGCTGAAAATTTGATCGAATGAGCTCGATTGTTTGAATGATAACATTATGCGCCCACCTGTTCTACCTCTGATCCATTAGCTCCCTGTCCTGTGCTGTCCTTGTCAACTTCCATTGTGGATTGTGTATCTGAGCCAGCTCTCTACTCGCTGTTTTAGAGAAACCTACGTGTTTCTCATCCACACTCACCTGGTCACTGTGCAAAGTCGAAGTTGAACCAAGCTTCCTGCATATTGCCGAGGTACTGGTGGAGGGGAAAGGCAGTTCGTCGCGGGGTACAATATCAATCAAAAAGTCAAACTGGTCAGACTTGGTGAGTGCTTTTGCTATGTCTGCGCGTGACAATGTTCGACGTTTATTTGAGTCTGCAATGATAAATGCGCGTGCGGTTATCTCGGCTATGAAAACTGAGATAAATGTGTCAGCTGATGATGACGACGGTAGAGGTGACTGCAACGCACTTTCGCAAGCCTTGCAGAACAAGATGGGCGCTAGACAATCGAATAACGCGTCAGACATATGGATATCTCGGCCGAAGCGTGATAAACAGGTTAGTTACCGTCGGCTGCAATCATCTGTTATTTCGCGAAGAAAGCATTTCAGACAACAGTCCTGAAATAGATATAACAAACCTTGTGAAACTCCTCACTTTGACATCGGGATCACTCTTCATGACCTTCTTGATCCTGGCCAATGGGAGGGGCGGGTGGCGATAATCCGGCGTCTCTTGTTCTGCCGCGTCGATCTGTCGTTGCCAAAAATTCCTCAGAAACTCGGTCAGAGGCTCCCCCGGTTGGACGTATGGCTGCGGCTGCGTCATTCTCGGCGAGGTTCAAGCGAATGTGCTCGAACGAGCTCTGGGCTTTTCGTTCGTTGGAATTACACAAAATTTTTGATGCGAGTGAGTATGGATGAGAAACAGCGCTTCTAAGATGACTAATACGAATACCTAACCCTAACCCATTCGCTAGTCTTTTAACAGCTCTCAGCTCAAAGGTTGTGTTGCAGAACGTGTCGCATGATGATCAGTGTGGCAAGATATTCTGTTACCCATAGTCACTAGTCAATCCTAGGCGATACTGGAGATATCGATAAGCCCTCGCTCACCAATCGAAAGCCCCGCGTATCGGTTGCGGACGATCAGATTGTTTCCCGATATCCGATATGCAATGGATCCTTCCGGAAGTAGGTCATAGTGCGCCACTATCGTCTCATGGGCACCAGTCGTGCACTACCAGAAAAGTCAGCAAGTGCCGTTCTATCCTTCAAATTTGCGCACCGTCCATTCTTGGCCCTGGACGCTCCTGTGACTCCATTTGTATTCGTTGCCATCAGAACCCACGAACTTCCTTATCAAGGATGACCTAAGGCTGACATGTCAATACCGGTACGTAGTCCGGAATTACTGATCGTACCCGCCGAAAAACGAGGTCTTTTTGAGATAACGGGACATCGGGAACGTGCACTTGTATAGCTCAGTTCCGTACGTGATTTGCCCCAGCGATTGGTTTCCGTTGAAATCGAGTACAACGTCAGGCTCCAGCTCCCAGTGTGATTTATCTCGTCGCATCATCCGGTAGGCAACCTTGTAAATGTTGACTCTGTGCCCCACTGGGTCACGGCAGACTCGAAAGAAAAGCCGTTCATATATGTCATCCCAGTCTGAATCGTCGTTGCGGCCAGTACGGTCTTCAAAGGTATAATCGAACAATTTCGTGCCACTGATCACAGGAACGGGAGTGACGATCGACATGAGAAATTTATAAAATGGAGTGCAGGGTGACAAGAAAGTTGGCGTCTGGAAGCGAACAATGGACATTCTCCTTTTATATATCTGGCCACATTGATGTATTTGTCAACAGAGTTTGCCCGCTAGAATGGATGTCAGTCAAGAATCACCGGGGTTGGCGTGATTCGACCAATTACCGGAACGTGGTCTAATGGCCGATGCTTCCGAGTTCCTTTTCGGGCTGTTTATACTAACACAGTCGGTCCGCCTCTGACGATACGGCACAGACGTCTGGTCATGCGGTGTCCCATCCGCAGTTCCATGGCGATAAAAAGGGGCTTCGGGTTTACTGAGGAGATACCATGATGAGGCAGTGTAAAACCTGGGGGGTTGCGACAATGGCGTAACCATAATGGCGTGCGATTCACGCGTTTGCCAGTGACAGACATTCGGTTTGGATATTGAGTGAAGTCGTTTTCTGCGCCTGGATGACCGAAATGGCAACTGCGCCACAACAATGAATAGTGATGGTAGCTAGCATCAGGATGCTCACTAATGGGCTAACAATAGGTTCTATTGTGCCTTATTCGTACACTTTCCCCCGGACGCTGTCCTATACCACCTCTTGCACATTGACTGGTGGTTGAGCAATACTGCGCATCATGGATAGAAAAATTAAGCTTTCAGATATGCAGAGGCGGTTATGGCAAAGTGACAGCCAGCTCGATAAGGGTGAGTACTTGAGTTGTGGAGTTCCCTTCAACCAACGTGCGACTCCATCGACTATAACACCTGACCTCCGCCGACGAGACATCACTCATGCCAAACACTTCAACGGTTAGCATAATAAAGCACATGCCCACTTCACGTCATTAATTCATTACTCAGCACAAGACGTAGGATCACAGCTCCATGCTCCGAATCCCGGATTTGCGGACGATCTTCATATCAGCGATTCCAATTCGAGCAATATAGAATACCATGTGTTCGCTTAAAAGGGATCTAGTCACAAGCTAAGCTATGTTTCGTCGATATGACAATTTGGCACTACCGCAGATTAACTATTCGGACAACAGGGCGAAAGGGGGGCCAACTTACTTTTTAGGGCAACGAGAAACGTGTACCTGCCCAATCGTCCGCCACACAGCACGACTTAGGATTCACCCTCAAATCCACCCCCTTCGATTATGGACGCGGATGTTTTTGCATCAAGGAATAGTTCGTTCATTTCACTAATGTCATCCATCTCGATCTGACTGCGACTCGCCAGTTGGGCCAGAATTGATGCTGGTGTAAGCAATTGCAGTGCATATCTACGGGACAAGATGAATCAAAACGGGTGCGCAGCGGGCCGGTAGATGAGGAATAATTACCGCAGCGAGCTTTTTTCTCCTTCCGTCGCCAACCGATCTACGACACCCGGGCCCAGTTTCAACCCTTCAACGTTTGCTCGGAGCTGCACTACTTTGCTTATCTGCTCCCGCGTATGGCTGTCTGTCTTGACAATCATGCATCTGCGTGCCGCACATTACCGAGTGAATACTAATGGGAATATGACGAAATGGTTCCTGCGCACCTATCAAGCAAATCCCTCGGAACGCCATGGGGTGATACAATATCTGTTGTGCCCCGGACGAGTGAGTTGCCTCTGTTGGTCGCGAGTATAACGGTGGGTGCCATCGTTGATTCCAGTAGCGAGTTGAGATAAGTGAAACACTCGATATCGAGCATGTGAACCTAGAAGCGTGTCAACAATGCGTTCCGATAGCTGACGAGGACGCACCTCGTCAATGAACACGACACCAGGGACCACCTCCGCCACTCCTTGATCGACGTACCCCTTGACCACCTTGTTGACTTCCCTTCTCAATTTGTCCGTCACTTCTGTTCTGCCCGTCTTGACGAGACTGCCCATGACGCTCATAATATCTTGTCCTCCCTGCGGACGCGCATTTGCAGCGTCAAGGTCGCCTAGTGTTACATCCTGAACCAGTTCCTTCCGTTTGTGAACGTCGCCTTTGGGGAGTGGGACGTATGTTTCTGACTCGAGATCATACGATGAGGCATATGCATCTGACCGTCCCACGCGCTATAATACTCTGTCAATTCTGTACACTTGGGATGAGAGTGAACGATGTCTTGCCTTGACTGCACCGGTATTCGCCTCGATGTAGATGACGTCCCCAACTACAATTTTCTCCTTCAAAATTGCTTCGTAGATACTAGGATCTAAACGAAGTTGTTTGGTTCCCTTGACGGTTTTGAGCCCGACAACGACATGCGCTACCGTTTTCCCATATCCACTCAGGGGGTTTTCCGTTTCAGTGGGCGTTAGCTCAGTGACCTCCCCTTCGTAAACTTCTTTTGTTTCCTTTATCCGTAAACCTGGGGCAGAGATTTGGCAAGAATCAGGACAGGAAAACCGGGAGACGCACCTATGGCTCGCCTGAACACTTCAGCGAGGACTTCGGTCTTCTTAACCTCTGCGCTATACACTTCTGAGCCAACCATGGGACAGAAGGGGACCTTGACACCGAGATCCTGGGATATTGCGAGCGCAAGGGCCGTTTTTCCCGTCCCAGGCGCGCCGACGAGCAAAAGGGCGCGTCCGGAGAATTTTCGCGATTTGATGAGGTCGACGATGACACCACACGCCTCACCTTCAAGCCTCAGTCATCCATTACTCATATACGACGCGCAGACAAGGGTACAAGGAACTGAAAGGCTCACCTCGCGCGCGTTGGTCTGGCCGATGAAACCAGCATTGTCGCCGGCTGCGAGGCCTTCAGCATTGAGGCCAAGACCTTTTATATGGGAATGGGGAGCGATTCTTGAGGATCTCCCGGCCACAGGCGCCGAGGGCGGGGGAAGGGCATTGTGGGCAGGAGCAGCACTGGCGGTGGACGTACTTGCCTTCATCAGGACTGGGAATAACAAATGTAAATAATCTCAGATGTCATATAACATACGGCAAAACTCGGATTGGACATTCTCATCTGATCCATCACCATCATGGCTCGCAAGTTTTTTGTTGGAGGCAATTTCAAAATGAATCCCACTTCTCAAAGTGCATTACATTCTCTTATCCAGAACATAAATCAAGCCGATCTCGATGCCAACACAGGTCTGTCATCTTATCTCATCGGCAGTACATCACCTCATATCCCTTTCAGAGGTTGTTATTGCGCCTCCTGCTCTTTATCTTTCGTCTACTAAGGACAAAATGCGCAAAGACGTGGCGGTTTCAGCGCAGAACTGTCATTTCAAAGAATCGGGTGCTTATACTGGCGAGATCAGGCGCGTACATCTCCATCGCGATACTCCATCGCTCAACAATTGACTGGAATCGGTAGTCCAAAGCAGTTGGTTGACGCTGGTATTCCATATGTTATTCTCGGTACGCTCCTTGTATCTATCTATTATCGGTTGTCGGCTCATCAAGCAACAGGTCACTCTGAAAGACGCACGCACTTTGGTGAAACTTCTGAGATTGTCGCTCAGAAAGTTCGTGCGGCCCTTGACTCGGGTTTGAAAGTCATCCTCTGCATCGGAGAAACGCTCACACAGCGTGAGGGAGGCGAGACAACAAAGGTTGTCGAGGAGCAATTGAAAGCCGTCGTCAAGGTCACAAAGGACACTGAATGGGCGTGAGTGATTTCGAATGGTTCTGATTTTTCATTCATGTACATTATTAAAAGTGAAAATATCGTCATCGCGTACGAACCCGTGTGGGCTATAGGGACAGGCAAAGTTGCGACCACTTCACAAGCTCAGGAAACCCACGTTGACATCCGGTCTTACTTGAGCACGGCGATCTCTCAATCTGTCAGTGAAACCACTCGTGTCATTTACGGTGGAAGCGTATCTGCTGGAAATTCGGTGGAACTTGGTACAACCATTTTCACTTGCGTGATGTATTTGCCTCACACGCTCTATAGCACAACAAGCCGATGTCGATGGCTTCCTTGTCGGTGGTGCCTCACTCAAGCCTGAATTTGCCCAAATCATCAACAGTAGACGCCCCCAATGACCTCGTTATGGCGTAATTCTATGTAGAGTAGCAACGAATTGTCCTCCTTGTTATCGAATACACCTAGCGCTTGCGGACCAGGATGGAAGTCGGACGGAAAGCCTGTCCTAGATTCGCGTAAAAGCATGAACCCCGTCCCTTGCGCTCAGCAGCACATTTCCACATGAATCATTAAATCATTTCAAATGTAACGAAAGTGTACTTGCTAGAAACCTGACAAGTTAAATATCTGTTAGCATGATATGGATTTCGAAATCAGTTCAGTAACATTCCTCCACCCGTCAAGCAGGGTCTCTGTCGGCGCATGACGAACCTACTAGAATGACGGAATCAGGAATGAATTTTCCACCATATTTGACTCGGATAAGAATGGCATGCCTGTACTAATTTGGGCAGTCAAGGAACGACATTGGAGGATAAATAGGCTTAACATCTGTGAGTCTAGCGTAAGTATAAGCTCAAGATGAATTGCGAGACGCGGAATCGCATCGTATAGTTGTATAGCGATAGCGAGTAATTTCCTATCTTGTGGGAGAAAAAACCCCTGAGTGACTGGTAGTTAGCACAGAACTCCAATATAGTATACCTCGTGAAGCTCACCTCATGTTTACACACAAAATACCTTGTTTCCATTCGGTGTGTTCGTCCGAGTCCAACCTCGCGGCTACTCGGAGATTCTTTCCTATTGGAGTTCTTACTAAGGAGGTCCGGTCACGTGCCATGTCGGGTATGTCGCGACCACTGGCATGCGAGACATGTATGTCCAGCGGAGTCCTAGTCCTAGCGCTTTGCTAGGTGCAGACAATGGTTATACTAACCATTGGGGAGGGACACTAGGTTGGTATCTCAACCTTTTCACCAGATACAAGCGATCCTCGTAATCCAGGAATCCTGACAGTTGATGAGCTACAAGCTGCATAGGGCCATCCTGTGTCAATCAAAATACTATCTTACTCCCTTCAGTCCGTCGTTTCCCCCGAAGTGGCCGATACCTCCCCTTCATCCAACAAACTGGACACTCGCACAGTAAGCACGCGGTATAAATTCTCCTCTTATGATCTCATCTGCCTCAGAGTTGGCCTCCCCTGACAGCTTCCGCTCTCCTGTTGTAGCTGGAAACCCAGTAATTTCAACCTTCTTATAACCGTCGTCACTGTGGGTCCCGATACATGCGTGCGTGAACTAGACCAAGTCCCAGATACCCACAATATGCCCGGACAAGGGAATGTTGGTTACATTCTATGATTTCGTCTTATATTTTAATCCAAACTTCTCGTCCGCAGGATCCTAATGCACCCCCAAGAGGTTCTCTCAACAGGGCAATCCATGTAATTGTTATCGCAGGGAAAGCACCGGAGTCCGGTGGAATATATGTTGTCGCTCCGCTGTCAAGGAACTGGCCCGATATGATGCACAAAGTCTCTGCTGGCGAGTTTGTGGTCGGCAGCAGGGGCGAAATTGACGTTGGAGCTCCTTACAAGATTCACAAGGATAAGATCCGGCTCGCACTATAAATCGTAAAACCTGGTGCATTGGAAAGACTACAGGCCAAAATGCAAAACGCAGCTTTCCTGTCACTGCACGAACGGTAACAAAGAGAGAAAAGCTGTGATGGTTATCAACCGCATTGGGCTTGTGCTTATTTGCACCATAGTCTCAGCGGCGTTCGCAGTCAAAATACGCATGGTATGATTGGGCTGGCGCGTCTATAACTCACATCGCAGTCGAATTCCTTTTATTTATTCATTTATTATTGAAACACGTGTTGTGCTTCTGTGCTTCAGCGGGAGATTGCGTTACATAATGATCTCAAAACAGCTGATTTGTGCTCAAAACCCACAAACGATGAACAAGCTTACCGACCAGCTTTCCCGTATGTTGACGCCCGAGGAAATGATCGATGTCGAACGTCGGCATCGTCATGAATTGTCGATTCAGAACGACAGTATTCGCGCTCTTCCTCCCGACCCGGACTCAGATCAAATGTTCGCGGAGATCGATTTCGATGGCAGCGACGCTGGCTTGTCGATGGATAATTTTTTCAAAATGGCCGGAATGGTAAAGTCGAAATATCCGCCCTTGGAATCGCTCCCGTGCGCAAATGTCGATGTCAGGAAGTACAAGGCTTGTCCGAAGCCGGGCAGGATGGCATGCAGCGCATGCAAGCTCGTCTCGTATTGTTCGAAGGTATTCATGTCTACATCTGTTTTCCCCGGCTTTGCCGTGTTCTAAACGTACCGCAGGAATGCCAGAAGACCCATTGGCTAAGGCATAAGCGAGGCAAGCATATTCATGAAGTGTCTATCATGCACGTAGATATGATGACGTTCGTAGATTGCAAAAATCCCATGAAGTCCGATAATTGGAGACCCAGCCCCACGCGAGTACCTTTTATCCTGCAGAACGACTGGAATGAGGTTGCCTTCGGGTTGGCATTGTACGTATTTCACTCTACCGTATTGCTTGAAAATAACGTTCTCGTGCGTTTCTAGGTGGGGCAACATGCCAGCCCTAGATGTCATCAATCTGACCAGCAATGAAAAGGATGCCACACACGACTTTTCCTTGGCTTTCGTCGGTGAGTAGCCTTAGGTCTGTTTTAACGCCAGCACGTCCTAACGGAATTGGCCACCAGCATCCGGCGATCTTCGAAATGTTGTGCGCACCGTCAACGCCCTTCCATCCAACTATTCGGGAAGGCTGACCATCTTACTCAACGACGGCACGTTACCAGTTGTCTCTCGGAACCTGGCCTTGCTCCTTATCCTGGGCACGATCTCCGATGAAGTCACGGCTGCCAACATCGCCCTTCATTTCTGGTACTCAGTATTCATGCCTGGGGAGTATAAGTTCCGACTTTCTGCTATCCTTGTACCATACTTACAACACATCATCAAAAACGACGCATCTGCCTTTCCTTTGAATCATTCCTCGACCTTGTCGTGGGCCATCCGAACTCCCCGACAGGTGGCTGATATTTTCAGGCACTATATCTCCGAATCCACCTTTCCTATAGACGACATACAGAAAGAATATGACCGGGTGAAGACAGCACCAGCACGGAGCGGTTACCGCGATCAGATGTACACCGGGCTGAAGCCGTCGCATCGAGTCGCCATCGAACAATTTCGCCGTTTCGGTATCGTCCTTCCATTCGGAGCAGTGAACGCCCATTTCAACACCCCAAATCTCTCGCTCTTCTCTCTTTCCGGCAAATGGTTCCAAAATGATTACGCGGATCCCCTTCAAGGTTGGAAGTAAGCACTCGTTTGTTCCTCAGTCTCTGGATATATAATAACGTTCTCCAAGCATTGAAGAGGTAATCAAGGCAGGGAAAGCACATGGCGCAACACCCGAGGACATCTACGGATGCCTGTACTTTTTCCTCTCCGATGAGTTGCACGAATTTGCACGCCGTCTTCGTCGGTTTCCCATATCTTTCCATGTTTACTGCGATGATGCATCTGACCTGTCACGGTTCTTGCGTGATGGGGCATATTTTGAGGCTGGGTATGGGCTACCCCCATCCATTCGTTTTGACCGCATCGAGGTGTCCAATATCTTGGATCACACGTATGTTGGAATGCATGGCGTGCTGACGAGTTGGGCTCCTCTGCTGAGAGAAAGCCTCAACGCCGCTCTTGTTGGTTACTTTATGAATTGGACCCAAATACAGGAAGATGGCGATGGGAGGAAGACATCAGACAAACATGTTAAAAAGGCAATGGCCTCTGCTTTGTCCGACCGTTTAAAGGTATTTAAAACCTGGATCGCTAGCTCTCAGAGCTCCCCATTAACAAATTTCATTACAGATTGATAATAGAAAAATGGACCTCTGTGCGGTTTTGATTCTATCCAATCTCCTTCCTCACATGCTAATTTTTTTCTTGATATGGGTGATAGACACCATAGGCTCCCTAACCCTCGACGCCAATGCGTTCTACGAAAATTCGAAGCCATTCATGAAGTACTTGAAGAAACAAGGACTGGACAACGGTCTCTGTTGCGCGATGCTCAAGCTGAGAAAGAAGCATACTATTGCTCCCTACGTCTGTCTCGCTCACCTCGATTTTTTTCCTCTTGAATGTTCATTGGTGCCAACAGCGCATTAAAGTCCCCTTGAACAAACCATTCGAGGCGATGCCTGAATTCGACAATGACGACGCTCGGTATTATTGGGTGCGTACTTTTTTATGTTTGCATGTGTATGTTGAGATTGAGCAAAATATGTGATTACATAGACGAGACTTTACTCTTTTACCTGGACGGAGCGATTTGTTGAATTCACGCGTAGTACATAACACCACAAATGGCGCGGGGTGTATGTTTCACCTGTTGGATTGCCATGCGCGTACTAGGATCCGAGTCGCCCGACGTCGTCTCCAATCACCAGTGACTCGTCGCCGCAAGTAGTCCCGCCAGGAAGTTCGCGCCGTCATGCGCTCCCTGTTTCTATTGTATCCGTACGCATATTGGCTGTGTCGTTTCATTTTCACTTTCGTTGTCGAGCTGTAACCTGTCATATGCTACTAAGGCCTCAATCCACTGGCTCTGTTCTGTCAATTTTGTACTATACATCAGGAATTTCCCTTGTGACTTAGTCTGCTTGTGCCTGGTATTATGCCAAGTGAAAAGTCTCAGGACAGTCTATGGACTGTGGACAAATTGCAGTCCACAATGCATTGGCATGCATGTGTCAGCCATGCATGGTCTTGTCAAAACTCTGATAGTTATTATAATAGTTAAATTAGATTAGTTACATTCATTACAATAACTAATGTAATGAACATCTTATCTAATCTATATTATTATCTAATCTATATTTATCTTATCTTATCTATAGCACCTTATCTATAGCACCTTATCTATATTATCTTATCTATATTATCTTATCTATGTCTTATCTAATAAGATAAGATTTTTAACTATTAATTAAGTGTTTCATATTTAATCATAAATAGCTTACATAATATTAGTCATGTGACTTATGACTCACAATTATGACTCACAGTTATGACTCATACAACATCATATAGAATAAAATTCTATACCCTTCTTGACAACTAGGTAGGGGGTTTAGGCCTTGCAATGGCGTTGCCAAAAAAGGAAATATAGTATAAATTTCCCCCAAGTCTCAAATCTGATAGTTTAACATGTGTATCCCTATTGAGGTTTTGGGCACATAGCACTATATATATTATATTAGATGGTACGTCCACAGGATAATACTGAACGCCATATGAGGACATGATATGTTGAGTGTGCGCAAATTGAAGGCCTTCAATTTGAGCACAATTATATTTTGATGTGAGTGTGCGCTGATTGAAGGCCTTCAATTTGTGCACAGGAGTCTGCAGATTATGCCATGATATGTGCACTGATTGAAGGCCTTCAATTTGAGCACAAGAATGTGCAGGATGTGAGTGTGGGCTGATCGAATGCCTTCAATTTGAGCACAGGAGTGTGCAGGATGTGAGTGTGCGCTGATTGAAGGCTTTCAATTTGTGCACAGGAGTCTGCAGATTATGCCATGATATGTGCACTGATTGAAGGCCTTCAATTTGAGCACAAGAATGTGCAGGATGTGAGTGTGCGCTGATTGAATGCCTTCAATTTGAGCACAGGAGTGTGCAGGATGTGAGTGTGCGCTGATTGAAGGCTTTCAATTTGTGCACAGGAGTCTGCAGATTATGCCATGATATGTGCACTGATTGAAGGCCTTCAATTTGAGCACAAGAATGTGCAGGATGTGAGTGTGCGCTGATTGAATGCCTTCAATTTGAGCACAGGAGTGTGCAGGATGTGAGTGTGCGCTGATTGAAGGCTTTCAATTTGTGCACAGGAGTCTGCAGATTATGCCATGATATGTGCACTGATTGAAGGCCTTCAATTTGAGCACAAGAATGTGCAGGATGTGAGTGTGCGCTGATTGAATGCCTTCAATTTGAGCACAGGAGTGTGCAGGATGTGAGTGTGCGCTGATTGAAGGCTTTCAATTTGTGCACAGGAGTCTGCAGATTATGCCATGATATGTGTGTGCGCTGATTGAAGGCCTTCAATTTGAGCACAGCGAGTCAGCAGATTATACCATTATATAAGTGTGCACTGATTGAAGGCCTTCATTTTGAGCACAAGAATGTACAGGATGTGAGTGTGCACTGATTGAGTTGAGCACAAAGAATGTGCGCTGATTGAATGCCTTCAATTTGAGCACAGGAGTGTGCAGGATGTGAGTGTGCGCTGATTGAAGGCCTTCAATTTGTGCACAAGAGTCTGCAGACTATGCCATGATATGTGCACTATGATGTGAGTGTGTGCTGATTGAATGCCTTCAATTTGAGCACAGGAGTGTGCAGGATGTGAGTGTGCGCTGATTGAAGGCCTTCAATTTGAGGGCAGGAATGTGCAGAGTAAGATAGCACATTAATGCATGCCAATTCAATTTGAGCACAAGAAAAAAATGTACAGGATGTGAGTGTGCACTGATTGAGTTGAGCACAAAGAATGTGCAGGATGTGAGTGTACGCCAATTGAAGGCCTTCAATTTGTGCACAGGAGTCTGCAGAGTAAACTATGATGTGAGCATGCATGATTGAAGGCCTTCAATTTGAGCAAAGGAGTGTGCAGATTATACCATGATGTGTGTGTGCGCTGATTGAAGGCCTTCAATTTGAGCACAGGAGTCTGCAGATTATACCATTATATAAGTGTGCACTGATTGAAGGCCTTCATTTTGAGCACAAGAATGTACAGGAAGTGAGTGTGCACTGATTAAGTTGAGCACAAAGATTGTGCAGGATGTGAGTGTACGCCGATTGAAGGCCTTCAATTTGAGCAAAAAAGTGTGCAGATTATACCATGATGTGTGTGTGCGCTGATTGAAGGCCTTCAATTTGAGCACAGGATTCTGCAGATTATACATTATATAAGTGTGCACTGATTGAAGGCCTTCATTTTGAGCACAAGAATGTACAGGAAGTGAGTGTGCACTGATTAAGTTGAGCACAAAGAATGTGCAGGATGTGAGTGTACGCCGATTGAAGGCCTTCAATTTGAGCAAAAAAGTGTGCAGATTATACCATGATGTGTGTGTGCGCTGATTGAAGGCCTTCAATTTGAGCACAGGATTCTGCAGATTATACCATTATATAAGTGTGCACTGATTGAAGGCCTTCATTTTGAGCACAAGAATGTACAGGAAGTGAGTGTGCACTGATTAAGTTGAGCACAAAGAATGTGCAGGATGTGAGTGTACGCCGATTGAAGGCCTTCAATTTGAGCAAAAAAGTGTGCAGATTATACCATGATGTGTGTGTGCGCTGATTGAAGGCCTTCAATTTGAGCACAGGATTCTGCAGATTATACCATTATATAAGTGTGCACTGATTGAAGGCCTTCACTTTGAGGGCAGGAGTGTGCAGACTCACATCATAGTTTACTCTGCACACTCCTGTGCAGTTGTGCTCATATTGAAGGCTTTCAATCAGCGCACATTCATATCATGGTATAATCTGCAGACTCCTGTGCACAAATTGAAGGCCTTCAATTTGTGCACAGGAGTCTAACTATGATGTGAGTATGCACTGATTGAAGGCCTTCAATTTGAGCAAAGGAGTGTGCAGATGATATCATTATACAAGTGTGCACTGATTGAAGGCCTTCATTTTGAGCACAATGATGTGCAGGATGTAATGTGTGAAAGCCTTCAATTTGAGCACATGCTGTGCAAGCCATAACAGTAGCAGCATAAGTCAGTGTAAGGCAGCATAAGCCATAACAGTAGCAGCGTAAGGCAGTGTAAGGCAGCTTAAGCTGTAACAGTAGCAGCGTAAGTCAGCGTAAGGCAGCGTAAGGCAGCGTAAGGCATAAGTGTAGCAGTGTAAGTCAGTGTAAAGTAGCGTAAGGCAGTGTCAGCTGTAAGAGTAGCAGCTTAAGGCAGCGATTGAAGGCCTTCACTTTGAGGGCAGGAGTGTGCAGACTCACATCATAGTTTACTCTGCACACTCCTGTGCAGTTGTGCTCATATTGAAGGCTTTCAATCAGCGCACATTCATATCATGGTATAATCTGCAGACTCTTGTGCTTAAATTGAAGGCCTTCAATAAGCGCACACTCACATCCTGCACATTCTTGTGCTCAAATTGAAGGCTTTCAATCAGTGCACACTCCTCCTGGTGAATTTGAGCTATGATGTGAGTGTGCACTGATCAAACCTGTGCTCAAAATGATATGAGTGTGCACTGAGTGAAGGCCTTCAATATGAGCACAAGATTGTGCAGGATGTGAGTGTGCGCTGATTGAAGGCCTTCAATTTGAGCACAGGAGTCTGCAGATTATACCATGATATGAATGTGCGCTGATTGAAAGCCTTCAATATGAGCACAACTGCACAGGAGTGTGCAGAGTAAACTATGATGTGAGTCTGCACACTCCTGCCCTCAAAGTGAAGGCCTTCAATTGCTGCCTTAAGCTGCTACTCTACAGCTGACACTGCCTTACGCTACTTTACACTGACTTACACTGCTACACTTACACTTACGCTGCTTACGCTGCCTTACGCTGACTTACGCTGCTACTGTTACAGCTTAAGCTGCCTGACACTGCCTTACGCTGCTACAGTTATGGCTTATGCTGCCTTACACTGACTTACGCTGCTACTGTTATGGCTTGCACAGCATGTGCTCAAATTGAAGGCTTTCACACTTACATCCTGCACATCATTGTGCTCAAAATGAAGGCCTTCAATCAGTGCACACTTGTATAATGGTATCATCTGCACACTCCTTTGCTCAAATTGAAGGCCTTCAATCAGTGCATACTCACATCATAGTTAGACTCCTGTGCACAAATTGAAGGCCTTCAATCGGCGTGCACTCACATCCTGCACATTCTGTGAGCACAAGAATGTGAGTGTGCGCTGATTGAAGGCCTTCAATTTGTGCACAGGAGTCTGCAGATTATACCATGATATGAATGTGCGCTGTTGGGCGGATGGTGATCTGGAAGGGACAGGAATACGGTTGAGGGAGCGCGGAGCTCCGAGTTCCGGTGGTGACAAATCGAGCAGAGGGCGCGGGAAGACGGCCATGGCTCACACTCTTTACGCGTACGCCCGCACATTGGTGAACACGAACGACATGCTTGCGCAAGTTGCGCGAGCAGTGGAGTCCAATTCACTGTTTATCAACGATGCAAGCGGTGGCGCCGACATGGATTGGGTTATCATTTACCATATTTCTATACTCTCTTACTGAAACGCGCCCTAACATATGACAGGGGTGGCCTACACAATCGCGGTCCTGCCGCGCTGACCATTGGACCGTCCCGGGGTTCATAAATCGGACCGCAATATGTTTCATGCACATTTTTCCAATTCAGATGCCGACATATTTCGCAGTAAATGGAAGAATTGCGAAATCGATCTTGTTCAGTGCAGCTGCCTAGGACAGCTTCTATTGTAAATAATTTTTCTTGTGCCATTTCTTGTACCATCTTTGCTGATCCTTCTGTATATACCATTCCATTTATACCCATACATTTGCTGTGCGAACACCTGCCTATCTATTTTTACATTCCTGTCGATCATCAATAATTACATAAAATTTATACCTTAACAATAGCATATGGCCATTTATTTTTAGCACAAATGTGCAGGATTGTGCGTGCGCCGATTGAAGGCCTTCAATTTGAGGGCAGGAGTGTGCAGAGTGAGATAGCATATTAATGCATGCCAATTGAAAGCCTTCAATTGCTGCCCATTTGCTGCCTTACGCTGACCTATCTTATGGCTACGCTGCCTACGCTGCCTTACGCTGCCTTACGCTGCCTTACGCTGCCTTACGCTGACTTACGCTGCTACTGTTATGGCTTATGCTGACTTACGCTGCTACTGTTATGACTTACGCTGGCTTACATTGACTTGCGCTGCCACTGTTATGGCTTACGCTGGCATACACTGACTTTCGCTGCTACTGTTATGACTTACGCTACTAGTGTTATGGCTTACGCTAACTTATGCTGCTACTGTTATGGTTTACGATGCCTTACGCTGCTACTGTGATGCCTTACGCTGCTACTGTTAAGCTTACGCTGACTTACGCTGCTACTGTTATGGTTTACGATGCCTTACGCTGCTACTGTTATGGCTTACGCTGCTACTGTTACAGCTTACGCTGACTTACGCTGTTACTCTTATGGCTTACGCTGCCTTACACTGTGCACTGATTGAAGTGTGCAGAGTCTGATGTAAGCAGAGTAAGTGTGGTGGGTAAATGTGGCAGTGTAAGGCAGCATAAGCCAGCGTAAGCCATAAGACTTCCGCTTGGCTTTTTTTACCTGTACAGCCATTTATTTCTCCATTTGAAAAATCAACCTAACAACCATTTCTCAAAGCCTCCATGATACCCTTAGCTGCACAGCCATTTCTCCATTTACAGTCAGCACAGCCATTTCTCTGCAAGGTATATAAACCCTGCACAATAAACAGATGAACCCCAGCAAGGTACAACCACCCACCTATCATGCATTTCATTGCCCAAATCATCGGCCACCTGGTCACATTCCTCTACAGGACCTTTTTTTCATTCTTCCCCCTCCAACACACCATCACCGTCATCTTCGTTCTTCTTTTACCCAAAGCACCAGTACAATGCTCCCACCTATTGAACCAACATGTTGCTCTACTCCCCCCATCAACCCATCCCCTGCTCCCCCTGTCGAGTTCGTTGCAGTCAACCCCAATGCCCCTATCCACGCCATGTTGGGCATCACTTCCAACCTCTGCAATGAATCCATGCCTCATAAGCGAGCTTGGAGCCCTCAAGTATCTCACCCATGAGATTTGCAGCAAAAAGTGTCACGGAGGAGCAGCGTAAATTAGACATGGATCAGCTCTCAGCCATCAAAAAATCCCTGGTCACCAGCCAGAAGCTGCTGACTGCAGCAATATATCAAACTAACGACATCATGGACTGGTATGAGTCCATCTACACATCGGTGGAACCAATCATAATGATAAATGGGGGCAGAGGATGAGGCATATGAATTGGATCTTAGCATGACATTGTAGCAATAGACATGTAGTAAATAGCCACTACAATAGGTGCTATCTTACTATTCACATTCCTGCCCTTCATGGACTGGTATGAGTCCATCTACACATTGTGGGGAATGATAAATGGTGGACAGAGGATGAGGCATATGAATGTGGATATCAAAAGACATCCTCCTGGGCTCAAATTGAAGCCTTCAATCAGCGGACACTCACATTCTTGTGCTCACATTGAAGGCTTTCAAAT